>OZ007518.1:7552941-7692488 GCA_963931865.1 Axinella damicornis | reverse complement strand
TAATATCTTGATTCTACCGAATGTTGTTCGAATGTTAGTTACCGAACATTCGAATGGGGGGATTCCCCATTCGTTCAGGCCCTAATTCTGACCTGTTGAGATGCACTATGCACAGTCATGTATTGCTTGCCGAAGTAGACACAGTGTTGCAAGATCTACAGTACTGTAAGCGCTCTAATTTTGCGCCACTCTACAAAGTTGATGATTCTGAAAGGGTAATTTTGCGTCAAGCTTGACCTCGTGTCCATTCACACACGCTCTTGCAACAATTTCTAATTACACGTCACATTTAGCTGAGACATATTTTCTAATTTTGTGCCATCTGGAAAAGTGATTATTATTTTGGTGACGCAAATTTAGAGCGCTTACAGTAGCTGATTTTCTTGCTACACGAAAGATTTACATGTGTGTTGAGTTAGGATAACAATACAATCCTCTCCAACCTGACTCATCTCCCCCACCCTCCATTTGCATATACCTCCAGCATTCACACGGTGATAGTGGACTGTGCCCCCATTGGGTTCATGGATGCAGTTGGAGTGAAGACGCTGCAGCAGACGGTGCTGGACTTTGATAAATGTGACGTCCAGGTGCTCCTGGCTGCTATGACAAGTATGTGTAATGGGAGGAAGGAAGGGGGCAGGGAGGAGAGAGAGAGAGAGGGGGGGGGGGGGGGGGGGGGGGGGAGTGGGAGGGGAGAGCACTGGGAATTAGTGGTAGGTGGAGCGGGAAGGGGAAAGGGAAGGGGACGTGGAGAGGGAGTGAGGGAGAGTTCAGGGTTGGAATTGTTGGAGAGGAAGGAGTTGGAGGTGGATTGAGGAGTAGGAATTGGGGCAAAGATATAGAGATAGAGGAGAGGGTGTTTTGAGTTGGGGAGGGAGAGGGAAGTAAAATAAGGAGGAGGTAGTCAACGGACGGAGAGATCAAGGAGGATATATGGGTGGGTGAATAGTATCAAGGGCGCATAAACCCTAAAGGGAAGAGGGCATGTAACTCTCGTACTCGCAATGTAAACGGCAAAATTCAAAACCGCAGACCGGATATACTATTATTAGATCGACACTACTATTGTTAGTACAACCGTATACTGAAAAAGGATGCAATTATGCAAATTTTGCGGAATATTGTCTAAAGCCGGCCAGCTAGCTAGCTATATAGATCGATGGAGACTCTGGAGAGACATGAGAGGAAGCGAGAAGGACCGTCACTGAGTGAGTATAATACACCATCCAAGGGTCCCCGGCTGGTAGCGACGTCGCCATCTGTCTTGCGAGCCGCGGGTATAGCTCGCAGGTACCGTAGGCTTCGCACACGACCGTCACCACTGAATGATGCAGTTCGTCAGAGTTTACTGGCGAAACTTGGAAGGCCAGAAGACGACAGTGGAAGGCTGAGTTGTTCACACTGGTAGTAGCGCCGCGTATCTCGCGAACATCTGGTGTGGCTAATAATAGTAGCGACGTTCTATAAATAACGCTACTTTGAATTTTGCCGTTTACACTAGTTACATGCCCTCTCGCCGCCTTTGGCGGCTCGATACGCCCTTGATAGTATGGTGTTTACAATGAAGATGGCATACGTGTACTGTATTTTGTTTCTTTCTCTCCTATAGAGGAGAATCGTGACATCCTGGACAGGGCTGGGTTCTTTGAGAAGTGTGGCAAGGAGTGGGTGTTCCCCTCCATACAGGATGCAGTGCACCACGCACAGCATGGATGCATGCTGGTCAGTACAAACTGTATACCTGAATGGAAGGCTTAAGTATTAGTTATCACCTTATCTTGAGTGCAACATGCTAGATATTGCAAGAGTAGACCACTAATTACGTACCAGTGCAATATCTAGAGTGCAATATCTAGATGTTGCACAGAGATAAGGTAATAACTAATTTGTTGCATGGCAATAACCATGGCAATGAGTGATGTCACATAGCTACAGTAGTAATTTCCATAAAATTCAATTTTACTATCAAAGCAATTAAGTGATGAGTAACCACAGTGCAATATAATGATATATTGCACTGCAATAATATTATATCATTACACTCCTGGTATAGAGAAAATTGTGCCGCGTAAATAAATAATGTAACATAAACCTCACAGCACGCAGGAAAGGTCTACAGAGATTCTGACTACACCGTCGTGATCGCTATCATGCAGTGTTACAACCACACAATAATTGTGGTGAAACTCACCTTGGTGGTGGAGATAGCTACAAGCGCTTTTGTAGTGCCGTCGGCCGCCATTGCTCGTTCGTGCTCTTCGACGTTGGCTGCCAGTACAGTCATACGAAGGGCTCACAAAGATTCTGACCACACAGCCGTAATCGCTGTCGTTCACTGACGCTTACATCACCGTGCTAGCAAGGTTGTAAGTGCTGTTATAGTTTCGTGTCTTCCCTTTGGTCGCCATTGCTAGCGTTCGACTGAGCGTGGTTGCCACGTGGCATGTGTGTTAATTGGAACGAATTGCAATAATTAGCTTGCGCTACGGCGAGGCAACCGCGGAGTTGCAACGGCCCCTCGTTACACTCCTGGTAGGGAAAAAATTGTGCCGCGTAATGTAATCTAAATAATTAATTAATAAACGTTTGACTATTTCCGAATGGCCTACAAAGATTCTGACTACACCGTCATGATCGCTATGTTGCAGTGACACAAAATCAAAATAATTGTGCTGTAACTCACCTTGGTGGCCGAGATACAAGCGCTTTTGTCATACCGTCGGCCGCCATTGCTCGATCGCTCTCTTCGACGTTGGTTGCCAGTAGTGTCTTATGAAGGCCCCACAAAGATTCTGACCACACAGCCGTGATCGCTATCGTTGACTGACGCTTACATGCCAAAACTCACCGTGCTGGCGAAGTTGTTAGCACTGTAATAAGCTCTTGTCTTACTTTTGGACGCCATTGCTGACTCGACATATCGATCGATGACTAGCATGGTCCTCACGTGACATGTGCGTTAATTGGAATTAGCTGCAATACCGTTTTGCGCGTCCAGCAAGTTGCAACCGTTTCCAACGCGGCTACCAGGAGTGCGGTTGCCCCTCGATCTAATTATTACACTCCTGGTAGGGGAAAAATTGTGCCGCGTAATGTAATCTAAATAATTAATTAATAAACGTTTGACTATTTCCGAATGGCCTACAAAGATTCTGACTACACCGTCGTGATCGCTATGATGCAGTGACACAAAATCAAAATAATTGTGCTGAAACTCACCTTGGTGATAGAGATATGAACGCTTTTGTCTCGCCGTTGGCCACCATTGCTCGAGTGCTCTCTTCGACTTCCGGTGGCAGTACCGTTCTTAGGAAAGGCACACGAACATTCTGATCACACGGCCGTGATCGCTGTCGTTCACTGACGCTTACATGCCGAAACTCACCGTGCTGGCTAAGTTGTGAGTGCTGTAATAATGTCTTGTCTTCCTTTTGGTCGCCATTGCTCGCGATCGACTAAGCGTGGTTGCCACGTGGCATGTGCGTTAATTGGAACGTATCGCTTGCGCTACGGCAGGTTGCAACGCGGCTACTTTATGAATGGTACTTGAGAGCACTCTAAATATTTTCTGATCTTCCCTGTATATAGCTATCATGGTACTCAAGTGATGTGTGATAATTGGAACGAACTGTCACACTTAGCTTGTGCTACCGTTTAACCGCGGCTACCAGGAGTGCGGTTGCCCCTCGATATAATTAATTAATATAATGTTTGAGTACTTAGGATTGGCCTACAGAAATTCTGACTACACCGCCGTGATCGCTATCATGCCCTGACCTGAATGTAAAAAGTTGGTGTTGAAACTCACCTTGGTGGTGGAGATATGAGCGCTTTTGTCTCGCCGTGGCCGCCATTGCTCGAGCGCTCCCTTCGACTTCCGGTGGCAGTACCGTTCTTAGGAAAGGCACACGAAGATTCTGACTACACGGCCGTGATCGCTGTCGTTCACTGACGCTTGCATGCCAAACTCACCGTGCTGGCTAAGTTGTCAGTGCTGTAATAATGTCTTTTGGTCGCCATTGCTCGCGATCGACTGAGCGTGGTTGCCACGTGGCATGTGCGTTAATTGGAACGAATTGCGATACTTAGCTTGCGCTACGGCAAGTCACAACCGGGGTTGCAATGCGCTTGAGAGCACTCTCTGATCTTCCCTATATATAGCTATCGTGGTACTCACATCATGTGTGATAATTGAACGAACTGTCACACTTAGCTTGTGCTACCGTTTAACCGCGGCTACCAGGAGTGCGGTTGCCCCTCGAATACATATAGGTTATATCACGACCACGAGGAAGTTACGTGATTTATAGCACGAGGCCGAAGGCCGAGTGCTATAATAACGTAACTTCCGAGTGGGTGTGGTATAACCGATTTGTACCACAGCGACAGCATTCATGTGAAGCTAAATTGATTTAGTGTGCGTGCAGTGACGGTACTATCTTAGAAATGCAAGGTATAATCTAATTGAGTCACAGTTGATTGAACAAACCTGACGTCAGAAACCGCGTTTTTAAATTGTCTTCTAGTCTAGCTAGCTAGGAAAGCTGCAGCGGTTTGTAAGCTGTTGTTACGGGTTGGTAGGACTATAGTTCAGTGACGCCTGAATGGAGTTCGAGCAAGGCGACCCCGAAGCGGGTGTAGACGAACTGTTTTCGCAATCCCGATTGAGGCGATTGGCGTTGGTGGTGAGACTAGTGCTGGGGAAAAGTGTAGCTAATTCACCGCCTAAGCGATTTGCTGTGCCCACGCGTACGATGTCATGATCAAGGTTGCTCGAGTCAAGGTAGCGCAGTACCACGAAACACTAGGAAGTGTACCAATTGGGCGGACTGGAGAGCTTATCGTTGTAAGTCGCCATTGGAATATTGTCTCGACATTTACTGGTGTGCAGTGCTCAAGAACTACATGTGTGGATGAGCAAATTTGTCTTGGAGGTACACCGCAGAGATGGATTGGAATCGGAATCTGCGAAAACAGAACTATAGTACTACCAACAAGCAACAACAGCTTACAAACCGCTGCAGCTTTCCTAGCTGGCTTGACTGGAATATACTCACCTATGTAACAGCGGATTTTCATCGATTTACTTCGGTATGATGTGGGTGTATGTATGCAGTGCAGTGGAAAAACTAACCATAAGCTGTACATAAATTCTGGTAGCCTCGGTCCCAGGCTCTCCGTTGTATACTGTGACAAAATTGTCTGGCTACTTATACCATGGATGAATTATTCATCCGTGGTATAACAAAATTGTCTGGCTACTTATACCACTGTTTACATATTCATGAATGGTTTACGCGGGATACAGCACTGCCGGTGCCTTTGATTTGTATGGCTGCTGTGGTACAATGGCATTCTGAAGCTTTGATGTTGTATGGCTTCATGCAACAATGTAGTGTGGGTGTTAATACAGATGCACCACTCACAGCATGGATCACAGCATGGATGCATGCTGGTCAGTACAAACTGTACACCTGAATGGAAGACGTAATGTTAGTGTGGGTGTTTATACAGGATGTACTACGCGCAGCATGGATGCATGCTGGTCAGTTCAAACTGTATACCTGAATGGAAGGCTTAATGTAGTGTGGGTGTTTATACAGGATGCACCACGGCGCAGCATGGATGCATGCTGGTCAGTACAAACTGTACACCTGAATGGAGGGCTTAATGTAGTGTGGGTGTCTATACAGGATGCACCACGCACAGCATGGATGCATGCTGGTCAGTACAAACTGTACACCTGAATGGAGGGCTTAATGTAGTGTGGGTGTTTATACAGGATGCACCACGCGCAGCATGGATGCATGCTGGTCAGTACAAACTGTACACCTGAATGGAGGGCTTAATGTAGTGTGGGTGTTTATACAGGATGCACCACGGCGCAGCATGGATGCATGCTGGTCAGTACAAACTGTATACCTGAATGGAAGGCTTAATGTAGTGTGGGTGTCTATACAGGATGCACCACGCGCAGCATGGATGCATGCTGGTCAGTACAAACTGTACACCTGAATGGAAGGCTTAATGTTAGTGTGGGTGTTTATACAGGATGTACTACACGCAGCATGGATGCATGCTGGTCAGTACAAACTGTACACCTGAATGGAGGGCTTATTGTAGTGTGGGTGTTTATACAGGATGCACCACGCGCAGCATGGATGCATGCTGGTCAGTACAAACTGTACACCTGAATGGAAGGCTTAATGTTAGTGTGGGTGTTTATACAGGATGTACTACACGCAGCATGGATGCATGCTGGTCAGTTCAAACTGTACACCTGAATGGAGGGCTTAATGTAGTGTGGGTGTCTATACAGGATGCACCACGGCGCAGCATGGATGCATGCTGGTCAGTACAAACTGTATTCCTGAATGGAGGGCTTATTGTAGTGTGGGTGTTTATACAGGATGCACCACGCGCAGCATGGATGCATGCTGGTCAGTACAAACTGTATACCTGAATGGACGTTGACTGACCTCCTGTGCCTCCTGAATCAATGCACCTCATGCTGTGAGGTCAAAGGGGGTGTGCACATGCTTTGGATATGCTTGACCTGTAATGGTAGCCTTGAGGTCTTCTGTTTAGCGTTTCCACAGTGTTCATTACTGTGTTGGGGCTGCTGTGCCTTCCACTTATTTGTGAAGCCCTGGATGCTGAGCATGTTGTGAGGCCACAAGGCCTGAATTGGTGAGCCAGATAACCGTGCTAACCGGCCCTAACTTAGGAAGTACAGCTAAGTATGAAGCCCTGCTATGCACGTCCCCCTACCCAGGCTAGGAGGGGATTTAATTGATTGAAGGTGATTGTCCCTGCAGCTGTACAAGGGCAACGCCTTGGATCAAATCTCTCTATGAGCCACTTCTGAACAAGAGTTTGACATGTGTTGTACATACAAGGCTGAGGTTGATACACTTGTAACTATGCAAGCTCCAAGAATTGCCCAAAGATAGGATTCCTCACATACTTATGTGAGTTGCCATACATTTAATTCCATAGAAGAGCGTGCAATTTTTCCCCAAATTGCACGGTGGCCATCAGAAATTGCACACTTACTAAGTGGCCGCGGCGCATGCTAACCAATCAGGTTAAGCTCCGCCCTAGTAATGAGCGTCCGCGTCATGGCTATACGCCTCATTTATATTAGCAACGGTTGAAAATGGCTGCACTGTGTGAACGCTCGCGTTGTTTAAGCTTTCTGTACCCGAGCAGAAGAAACGCTGTGAGAACCGAATGATAGCGTGGCGAAATTGTTGTCACAGAAACGGTGGCGCTAGTCATTGTGCCATACTAGTGCTGCAGCCGTACTGCTCATGGCTGTTATGCACACATACATGTAGGCTCTGTGCTGCTGTTTTGGGACCCTGGGCGTCAGTTGCAACACCGCGCTTCCGTCCTAAAGCTTAACTACACAACAAGTCAGTATTCTAAGCAAATTAGATATATGTAGTAGCATGTAGTTCGCTCGCACTCGAGAGCTTTTGTGGCTGGGGCGTGGCTTTAATCGCTCAAGCCGCTTCCTTTCGACCATGCCATGCCTGGAAGTATCAGAGAACGCGGTAGCGTTCTCTATTTAGGGATGGCTAAGGAAATTTCGAAATACCATACTGATGCACCAGGAGGAAAACGGCCAAAGAAGCTACCCCCCCCCCCCCCCCCCCCCCCCCCCAAACCAAGCATGCAGACAGAATGATACTGCCTAGCAGTTCAAAAAAACACTCGCAAACGTACCTGAGAGTACGCGGGAGTCGAGAAATAAGTCGCCGTAAAATTCCGATTTCGTCATCTTCTTTCTTTCTTTCTTTCTTTCTCATTGACTAGCATAGCTGGACAACAAAAGCATTTCCTGAGCTAGTTCACTCACAGAACAACATCGCTTTCGTCGTAGTAGCTCCTTTCGGCCCTTTTGACTACATACTGGCAGGAACGGCACTTCTGGCTAGCTACGATTCCGTGAATTGCTAGCACGAAGCCATTTTGATGCAACCAGAGGTCACGCGTGCCAAATGCGCATGCGCAGTTCACATGCAAACACACATTGCTTTCTTTTTTGCTGGTGATGGTTACATTTCGGGCACTTGCTGATCAGCTGAATCCTTGTGAATCCATCATCTGGTGCATCACTACCGCTGCAAGGAATTTCTGCCAACCTGTTCTTGCCAACATCTATCGTGACTCGACTATGCCATCATGGAGGCGTGGCTTTCTTCTCATGACGTATTACAGTGCAGAACATGTACCAAATTATACTGACCATGCAGAACTGTGAGTGAGGCTACAGTTTTGGCGTTTGAACTTCGAAGTGTTTGCTGAATCTGTCTAATCCGTCGTATATCTATGTTGTCATTCTCTATAATGTATATACTCTACCCAAGAGCAATATCATCACTTTTGGTATAATTATATAAAAGCAATAATGGATCATTACTTCCTGGTGAATCACCACATAAAGAAGGAGCAATTGTGCTGCCCCAAGCAGTAGGATACTCAACCACATCCATCAAGGCAGCTCTCCTTTGCACGGTGATGACCTAGCTAGAGATTGTTCAATCAAACATTTTGTCCATGGTTCTCTGATACATTACTCCTATCGTTAGAAACTTACGCATTCCATGCGCTCAAAAAACCTCACATTACATCCTGGTAGGGGAAAAATTGTGCCGCGTAATATAATCCAATATAATCCAATATAATATATATAATGTTTGAGTACTTAGGCTTGGCCTACAGAAATTCTGCCTACACCGCCGTGATCGCTATCATGTCCTGACCTGAATGTAAAAAGTTGGTGTTGAAACTCACCTTGGTGGTGGAGATATGAGCGCTTTTGTCTCGCCGTGGCCGCCATTGCTCGAGCGCTCTCTTCGACTTCCGGTGACAGTACCATTCTTAGGAACGGCAAACGAAGATTCTGACCACACGGCTGTGATAGCTGTCGTTCACTGACGCTTGCATGCCATAACTCACCGTGCTGGCTAAGTTGTGAGTGCTGTAATAATGTCTTGTCTTCCTTTTGGTCGCCATTGCTCGCGATCGACTGAGCCACGTGGCATGTGCGTTAATTAGAACGAATTGCAATAATTAGTTTTGCTACGGCGAGGCAATCGCGGGGTTGCAACGGCTACCAGGAGTGCAGTTGCCCCTCGAACTAGAAACAAAACATTTTCTTACAAAAATTACAAACGATTTAGTGATGGCCACCCCGATCGACTCCCGAAAAAGCAGACAAACAAGGAATGCCATTAAGCAGCCTCAGTCCCATCCATCCCTAAATCCTACATTTTTAAATGGGATGGGACTGAGGCTGGTTAATGGCATTCCTTGTTTGTCTGCTTTTTCGGAAGTCGATCGGGGTGGCCATCACTAAATCGTTTGTAATTTTTGTAAGAAGATGTTTTTTTTCTAGTATGATTAGTATTTAATCACATGTATTCTTGTGCCATTTGGCACTCACAACAGTCATATATTGCACTTGCTATCGCTCGTGCAATTACTTTGCCTGTTGCTCATGCAATTATTCCCAAATCGCACTCGAAATCCATGAGATTACCTATACCAATTGGGATAGCGACCTTCCTGCTCCAGTACTTGTACATGTGTACTTGTACTGTGTTGCTCTTCCTTCCCTCACTCACCCACTCCCAGCACCCCACTGGCCGGGACGAGGAGCCCACTCAGGGACAGCAGACAGTAGACGCCTCCCTGGATAAAGGTGACAGACAACAAGAGGTAAGAGAGCATATGTTACAGCTGTTGAATTAGCTAATTTTCATGTGTCTATATTTTTATGAATACCGTATATTGGGTAATTTTCGTGTTGAAAATCTTTTCTGTGACAATTATTCATGTTGAAAAATTTTCGCAAACTGCAGTGATCGAAGCGAATTTTTTTTCACGATTCCAGCCTTGCTGTACTTGCCCTTCTTTCACTAACACGCCGACCCAGCTTCTTCAGTAAAACCAGAGCTGCTTCGGACCCACGATGGTCGTGACAAATGCCAGTATTCCGGTACCCTCCTTCGCACTGTGTGCTCAGTGTGCTGCTCCCGCATCTTGAACCTCTCCGTCCACTTGAGCGATATTTTGAGAAGGTACTTCCGTCCCTCCGTACTTTCTTCACCGCGCGCAGAGGGGGGAGCCTGGGAACGAGGCTAGCAAAACAGCAGCTACTGAGCTGTGAATTGCACAGTAATATGATGTACACGTATTCGTTACCGTAATTTATCCGCTTTCCTCAGCATTCGTAATTTATTTCGCACGATAAATTTTCACGTTTAGTGGCATTCCTGAAAATATTTCAACAACAAAAATTTCCCAATATACGGTAGCTTATCAACTGCGCAGTGTCAGCCAAATCCATAATATCAGAGAACACGGTAGCGTTCTCCATGTAGGGATGGCCAAGGAAATTGCAAATTTGATGCACTAGCAGGATAATGGCCAAAGAAGCTACAGTCCCCCAAACCAAGCATGCAGACAGAATGATACTTCCTAGCAGTTCACAAAACACTCACAAACGTACGGTCTCCCTTTAATGGGGACCTGGACCTGCATGAAAACCCTGTCCTCTAGCTCTGGGGATGCAGTATTTCGAATTAAAATGAACTGTCCCTAATCACCATGTGTTTGACTGATGGAGAAGAGTAGAGTTCATCTGACCTCTGCATGCACAGAGACAGCAGAGCACTGGAGTGTGCATGCATCAATCTCAGTGCTGCAAACATTCAAGTAAGAATTCATCTGTTGAAAAGCATAGTTATGAGGAAATTAGCTCCGCGAGTTGTTCATCGACTCCCGCATACTACGCAGAGTATGCGGGAGTCGATGAAAAACTCGCGGAGAACTTTGCGCAAGGATAGCTTACCAACTAAAGCACTTCTGGAGCTAATTGACGCACAGAGCAATGCCAGTTTCACTGTAGTACTAGCCATGACCTGTTTTGTCTGCAAGAGCAGCAGTTTTGGCTAGCTACGAATCTGTGAAATTCTACCATTTTGAGGCAATGAGGTCACGCGTTCACCAATTGCGCGTGCGTAATCCGAAATGCAAGCACATTTTGTGTTCTTTTGATGGCTGTGTTTGGTACACTAACAGAATCCCTGTGAATCCGTCATCTGATGGTTCCTACCGCTACGAGGAATTTCTACCAACCTGATGTCATGATCTGTAATGACTATGCCATCTTGGAGGCATGGCTTTCTTTTCATGACGTAACTACCGTAGTGTACGTATCAAGTGCCCACCACGTATCAAGCGCCCACCCCCTCTTCACGCGAAAGTTACTGCACAGGGTCCAAAAGCAGTGTAGTAAGGGTCCACCCATCACAAGAGTTTTGAGCAGCATTTCTTAACCTCTGGGCGAGGTTGTGCATTCAAAAAGGCCGTTTTACAGTGAACTACGGCGTGCTTAAAGACGCGTGATCAATTTCTTAGCGGAATTATATATTCATAGCCGGTCATTGATATTCACAGCTAACCGCAGCGCTTATTGTTTATACAGTGCTGAATGGGTGGGCGGATACTACTTGCCTAAGTAGTCTGAGTACGCATCTAGCGCCCACCCCCCTGTCCAGCAGCGTCCCCAAACCCTGGGCGCTTAATACGTACTCTACCGTAACAGTGCAGAACATGTACCAATACACACCATACAGCCGTGGTCTAACTACCATACACCCTTGTCAGCACAAATTAGTGTACACAGAAGCCACTTTAGTATACTCAGAAAGTGCACTTAGAATAGCCTCGTTCCCAGTCCCACGCCCAGCTTTCCGTCGCTGCTTAGTACGGTAAAGCGGGGAGGGCCTGGTACATCTTCTCACGTGAGCATGACGTAATCGAAAAATGGCAAAATTTTCAGAACGAAGACGCTACGTTTCGCGTGTTATTCAACCATCTACACGTTCAACGCTCGGTGAGTATGACAGTCGCCCCCCGTTAGCTAGATACGTGTGGTATTTTACCTCGTACCTTCGCTCTTCTTGCTGTTCTGAGACCCACGTACGCCCACGCCTCCTTCCGGTCTTTCTACCCCTTTCTACCCTTGACGTCACTCACGTGAGAAGATGTACCAGGCCCTCCCCGCTTTACCGTACTAAGCAGCGACGGAAAGCTGGGCGTGGGACTGGGAACGAGGCTACACTTAGAAGCCACTGTAGTACAAGCCAGTTGTACTACCAGCTGCTGTGGTTTATCAGGAACACACTCCGCTGTTATTCAATTAGAAGCCTCAGCTGGGCCTCAGCCTCTAATTGAATAACAGCCTCTTGTATTCCTGATAAACCACAGCAGCTGGTAGTATAACTATAACTTGGAGCCATTGCAAGCACATGACCTACATGACTGCCATTAAGGTAGGAAACATGGGTACCGCGATCTCCGAAACCAAGTTGATGGATAAATGGGCAGCATCAAAGTGTACACAAGTTTCAGCAATACTTTGCATCAAACTGCTCCCTCTGCTTGAAAATGCCCTAAAACTCAATTTTAAGGCCCTCTACGAAACTGAAAATTTGGACCCTCTCCAAGGCCCCACCCACACTCTGACCCCATCATCAATACACACACAAAACAGGCCCAAAAACTACGGATGGATTTACCACCTGCTCTCCTCACTTGCAGGCTACAGCCCAAAACTCACCCAACAGACCCACAAACATTCCTGCTCACTCCACCTAGCTATTCACACTCAGATAGCCCATCGTTACATTCAATAAGCTAGAATAGTTTCTTACTTAAAAAAAAAGAAAAAAAAGAGTGTTCAAACAAATCTTCAAAGTACCGCACGGCCACATCAGAGTACCGATTTTAAACTTGAAAGGGCCGCTAGCCGCATCAAAGAGAGAAGCCCCCCTTGTTTATTCCGGTTGCCGCCATGGGAAAACGTAAACAGATGAATAACTCTATATAACCGTATGCGAGTGACGTCATCTCATTAATTATTCATGAGCAAAATTGCACGATTTCGCCGATGCCGTGCTTCCTACCTTAAAATGACCTTTCCTTTTTGCAGTGATATTTATACGTATATGTAAGTACGTACATACGTATACATACTATATTGCTGGTTGTAGCGTAATCTCCCGATAATACGCCCATGGGTGATGAACTTTAATGGTTGCTCAACGAGGGTGATGGGCAATCATCTCTCGAAAATAAGCCAACCCATTCGAAACTAGACCCGCCCAAGTACATAAGATCTGGTCATAACTGTACACAAGATCTGGTCATAACTGGATGTGCAATGTAATATCATGCAAAGGTATGTCGTTTATGCAAATACCATACACACTGTTAAAATTGGGGTGCTCATTCGCATGTTCCAGAATAGCACCCTGCGTGGGGTGCTACAGTGGCACCAGTTTCCATGGCAACCTTGGTACTTCACCATGGTTTCCAAAGAATCTCAGTGTTCTTTTTCCCCAGAAATTGATTTTCAATATGGCAATTTGTTGTACACATCTTATTGTGGCTCCATATCCATTGAATCCCTGGTTTTATACCAAGGTTACCATGGAAACCAGGGTGCTATTCTGGAACATACGAATGAGCACCCTAATTTTAACAGTGCAGTCATTCAAGCGAGGCATACCTCTTAACCCTTTACCCCCGATAGTGCCCGTATGCGCCCGAAATTTTGACGTGCTTAAACCCCGAGAACGCCCGTATGCGCCCGAAACTGGATTCCGGCTATTTATCGCCATAGCTACGCGATCGGACTTTGGATAAGTGATTTACGTGTCACAGGAAGTCGAGCGAAGCATAATTAGCTGTGGCTTTCCATAGGGACTTTCCCCACAAATCGCGTTAGAAGTTTACTTGTCGATCGATGTGTACTTAGTGACGGCATATTACAGCTTATATCCTACGAGCAAGTTGTTGTATCGAGTTTGTACTAGGCAGTTAGCTCACCCACACTGGTAACCTACCGTTGCTGGGCCAGTCAGCCAACCTCTGCCGTGGTTTTGCCGTCATTCTCGAGAGCACTGCAACAACCCGCGTTTCCACCATTGTGTCTTTCCCAGGCCTCACTGTCAAGTCGCGGGACTACTTCAGGAATGAAGCAGGTTTGTTTTCAAGCCAAATAAGTATAACTATCAATACCTGAACTCAGCTATTTTACAAGATGCAATGCCAATGAATCGATACAACACAAAAATCGCCATTTTTCATTAGCATTTGTGTAACCACGCGATTGATTCTGCGCATGCGCCTCGGGGTCAAAGGGTTAATTACAACTGCCGGACATCGGTCATAGACCCAAAATCACTATTATTGCATGATACCCTACAAGTTCAAAGGATCAGGTGTGCCAATATCTGGCATATGGCACTGCTGTGACATCATCACTTAGCAACACACATCACGAAGCAACATCCAATCAGGCGCATGCAATAAATTAGTTATAACATATGGCAACACGGGCTGCATGCCAGATATTGGCACTGCTGATGTAAAGCCCTCGAGCCTGCGGCCCTTGGGCTTTACGTCACAGCAGTGCCAATATCTGGCATACAGCCCTTGTTGCCCTGCTATAACTAATACATAAAGACCGCCTACTTGTGAGGACAATCAATTACGTATCAGCAGCCACTTAATAAGCGCCGGGGGGGGGGGGGGTACGCTCCTTCGCTTCGTGGCACTCATAACGTTTTCGGATGCTCCTGTGCGTGCTGCGTGAAGTGTATTGAAAGTGCATGCTGAATTTTGTAGCCAAAAATAAAATTATGGAACTCGAATTGGACCTGGACTTGGTCAACGGTGTTAAAATAGTCAACAAGGGCATACAAAGATAGCATACTCCTTGGCAAATTTATTTGCTGTCTCCCTCAAGAAAAGTGGCTCGTTTTTGGATGGCTATACAGTGTATCCGTAAAAGCTTCCGTCATGCCCTGCAGCTTGTGATAGCGCACCTCCCTGCCAGAATCAAGTTGCTCACGCTCTTCATACTAGAGATTTTTGGCTACAAAAATTCAGCATGCACTTCCAATACATTTCGCACGGCGCGCACATGAGTAGCCCGTAACCATAATCTCTTGTTACAGTACATGTATCCATACTACCATACTGTGATTGGAATGTGTGAATTGTCTACTATGTGCATAGGATGTCTCCAACCCAGATGTCACAAATGAGGAGGAGCAGGTCGACATTCGTATGCCAGAGTTGTCCAATTCAGAACAGTAGTGCAAAGTTGATAATAATATTATGTAACAATGTGATCAATAGCATCATTTTATTTATATCCTTTCTCTGCCATACATGTAGAATTGTCATGGTTTTATGTAAGACGTAGAAAGGGAAAGTGCTAAAAGGTATGCCAACCATTGCCTGCCTACATGTACGTAAGGGTGATGCCCAACATTTTGGGGAAAATGATGTCGGGGATGTGTATTCACAAGTATCTCTGTGGTGTTTCACTGTTCCTATACTGTACCTTTGTGACATTTATGATTGGGGGGGGGGGGGGGGAGGGGGTAGCAGCCAGGCACATGCTGCAAAATATAGAGATTGGAAATTACTGTTTACTACCTTTAAAACTAGCATGTTATCTTTACTGACCAAGCATGAAGCAGAGAATCACAAATGTTACCCCCATGCATACTTTATTGGGAGACCATGACTTACACTTTGTCTATTACCATCTCTAGCGATTTGTAGCTGCTCCACCAACAATAAGTGTTCTCTCGAGACTCGTACTCCCTGGCAATGATGCAGTGTTATAATGGCCTTTATTTGCCCTTCCAGAGAAACAACTTTGAGTAATGCCATTTATGGTAACTTCAGTGATGATGTCATGACGGTCCCCCTTTAATGAGGACCTAAAAACCCTGTCCTCTAGCTCTGGGGATGCAGTGTTTCGAATTAAAATCAACTGTCCTTAATCACCATGTGTTTGACTGATGGAGAAGAGTAGACTTCATCTGACCTCTGCATGCACAGGGACAGCAGAGCACTGGAGTGCGCATGCATGAATCTCAGTGCTACAAACATTCAAGTAAGAATTCATCCGTTGAAAAGCATAATTATTTGGACATTTGCAAAAACGACATGTTTGTTTTAACCATTAAGTTGGTAACCTCAGTTGCAGTTCAGTCATAGGATCCGTCAGGTGACCATGCCTGACCTGTTTGTAGCTACCGATATGGCATTGTACTGTCAAACCTTGCAGCTGTGAGTTGTGTTTATCAAAAGGACACGTGCATATTACTTTAACCATTACTCTACAATCTACAAGTAATAAAAAACATTTAAAATGTAGCAGGATGTAGGGATACCAGAACCGCAAAAAGTAAGGAAACAAGGTAGGGATGATCACACAAAACAGTGAAGTATACAACCCCCTACAGAGATCTTTTTCCATAATACGTGTATAATGAAAAAAGATATGTAGGGGGATTGTATACTTCACTGTTTTGTGTGATCATCCCTACCTTGTTTCCTTACTTTTTGCGGTTCTGGTATCCCTACATCCTGCTACATTTTAAATGTTTTTTATTACTTGTTTATGTCATTTTTTTTAGCAGCAGGCGCATGATTACTTGACTCTGGCATTTACACTGCCAGCAATGGCTGAAGAATCAGACCCAAGCATCTCAAAAGCCAACCCTTTTCTGGATGGATACTAAGCCAGTGCTCCCTGAGCTGAAGTAGTGTAGGTAAAATAGCTATACCAGATAGTAGTAGCGACACATTGTTGAGTCTTTAGATAGGCATTCACCCCTCTCACAGAACACAGTCTAGTAACATATATACATGTAGCACAGAGAATTTACCTCAGTCTAGTTATGGTAACTCAACAGCGCAAGGCACTTCTAATTCAGCGATCTTAAATAATAATTACGTATCGTTGCTAAGTGATCGTTTAAGTGCGCATGCGTACAAACATGAAAATGGCGTGACAAATGAAGCCATAGTTATTGAGTGGGCAGCTGTAGCCGCCTGGTGAAGACTTGGAGGTTGCCAAAAAGCGATGGGCTGGTGCACTGCTCGGTGTAAAATGCTGCTGTTTCGTGCGAAAACCATCATGAGGGATTGAGGCGACGTTGAGCTAGCCCGTCTGAAAGAAAGAAAGAAAGAAGAAGAAAGAAAAACAATTTGCCCGTTTTGCGAGTACCTGGTGCGGTACTTTCGTGACGGTTTTTCGCGACGCGAGGAGTCTTGTTGGTCATGAAAACACTCGAAGATGAACGGTATGTGGTTATAAAGGCTTATAAGTGTACCGTTTCTGAGATTTGGAGAGATTCTTTTGTATTAGCATATATTGCGTGTACGTCGTATCCCTACATACAGAGTCTACCGACTCTGTGATACAGCTATGCATACTGCATGTGGAAACCACATTGTTGAAGTAACAATACAGTTTGTCATCCCATGACTTGCTTGCAGCTAGCTGTCAGTTGTGAGTATTGCATGCACAAGTCATGCAACAGTTATGATCAGCAGATGCATCCCATGACTTGCCTGCAGCTGTCAGTTGTGAGTAGCTATTGTATGCACATGCAACAGTTATGATCAGCAGATGCATCCCATGACTAGCTAGATACGAGCTGCAACTGAGGTGGCTAAATTTGGTTAAAACAACCATGGTATTTGTACAGTGCTATAGCTAGTATTTCACACTAATTCTCCTATTCTTGGTGCAACTTTAGTACAGCCAATACTGGAGATGAAGTTGTTTTCATGCATTATTTGATTTTGTAAAAAAATGTGTAAGTGAAATTCAGATTCTATTCACTATTTGCTTCAAGATACCTATACAACGACTAGCTATATGACCTTCCAGTTTTTGGCCGATCATCATCAAAGTTCAAAATTTCTTTCCGCTCACTGTGTTCTGTTCCATACCAAACGCAATTGACTTTCACTCATGCACCAAAGTGCGTTTCAAGTTCAGGAAAGCAAGTTTCATTCTTTGCTGACTGGAAAACAGGAAGATGGCATATTCTCAATGAACTAAACCATGAAGAAACAAAGAGATGGCTGATATCGAGCTTTTGACTATACAACTGCCAAGTTGCTGAGAGGGATGGCATGGGTAGAAGAGTACATCATGCATAATACATTAGAGTATCCTGTAGTGTTCAAATAATATCCGGAAAAGGTGTGATTAGCACATTGTAATAGCTTTATGTGTGAATGTCCTGATATGCATGGATTTATTTTCACAAGACTTAACCGGAGGGTACAAGGGCTATAATACAGCTGTAGGTCATAATTAAAGCTCCCATTACCTGCATGCTTGTAGTGTCCCCAAAAAAACTCATGGATGCTGCTTGGATACTAGCTCTCCTGCAACTATGATGGCTCCTAATTTGCAGATCCGAAGTGGGTTGTCATATAGTGAAGTGTTGCAATTCAAAGGGCCCTACATGTAGATTTAAGGCCCCTCCAAATCAATAATGTTTTTCATCTCACTCCCTGCATGCGGGCGGGCGATATACATTTGGCAATATCTCACATTTTTAGCTCTTTTCAAATATTGCTCCCGATCCACGTACGTGCGGACGTGTAGACAGGTATGACGTAATGCAATTTTCCACTGAGCATGCTCAGTTCATGAGATACTTGAGGAAGCCAAAACCCACGCGTGCGGAAATTAGGTTGGATGAGAAACTATAAATTGATTTGGAAGGGCCTAGTGATGCAAATAAAATAAACTTCTGAATGTCATTAATACTGTACCTTACATCATAGATAGCTAATAGAGCTGTCTACGCTTACATCAGTTGCACGATCTCATCACTACAGTGACTAGCTAGTGGTTAGAAAGAAGGCAATACTTCAGGCAGTATACTGGTACCTTCAGCAGTCGACTGGTATATACCAGTTCAGCAGTCGGAGTGTTTAGTGCTGTTCTCCTACTCTGCTGCTGCTCAAGTAAGTTATTTGTCTTATAAACCCGCTGCCGCATGGACATACAATATGAAGAGCGGGCAATATACTGTTGCAAGGTTGTTAGCTATCTGCCGCAATTGCTAGCTAAATTAAAAAAGTATTATAAAATTGTTGGGTGGAGGATAACAAAATAAAATAGGCTACATGAAGCCGTGGAATAATACTTATAATTGTTGCGGTTGTGGCACCCAGAAAGCCGAGGCTCAGTTTGTAGTCGAGCTGTTTTACAGTTGGCTTATAGCATAATCCCTGGCAAATCGCACGAGAAAAACGGTAAATACGGCTTTTTGGCGAACTAAACTGCTCGTTTTTGCACGGCTATACAGCGTATCGGTAAAAGCTTCCGTCATGCCCTGCACCTTGTGACAGCGCACCTCCACCGCCAGAATCAAGTTGCTCACGCTGTTCGTACCAGAGATTATTGGTTAGCGAGCATTACATTTCCCTATACATTTCGCATGGCACGCGCACGAGTATTCCGTAACCTTAAGGTGGCGGGCAAGACTTAGTGATTTCAGAATTATGTCATCTAAAATATGTTGCAACCTGCAAGTCCTGCCATGAATGGAAACCATTTCGGGCTACGTTGAGTTTATATAAGTACGCTTCCGAAGCAGTGGCGAGGTCAATCATTTTCCTGTTTTTGTACATGTTGCAGGGGAGAAACCACGATGAGACTTTCGTTCGACGCCATCTGACTACGTAGCCCCCACGAGTAACCAGTGGAAGAGGGCCTGCGAAGAGCATTTTAGCTAAATCCGTTCAGCTGATTTCGAGACGTAGAGAAAAAAACAGTGTTGTATTTCGCCGAGATGTGCAGCTGGCGTTGTCACGGTACGAAGTACGTATAACGTAGCGTTCAACTAGACACGCTGTCAATGGATGCCCAACAGCCTTGGAAGAAGAAAGGTGGCACAGCATCTTGGCTGCTGCTGGAGCGCTCGAGAGCTGAGATTCGGAACCACGCCTCCAATTATTGCGCCACCTTAATATGCTCGAACTTAATTACGTATAATTTTTATAAACACACGCAAATATCCACGTAAAAGGTGTTTTACTGCTCCACAGCATTCCACAAACAGACGCCTCTCAGCGCAAAACATCCTGGAATTTCTCACGATCACTTCCTGTCTGAAAAGGGCGTTTCTTCAACAATGTGCAGTTCTAGCGATGTTTTTGCGAGGTAAGTAGGAGTATGATTTCAGCTCACGGTCACTTCCTGTCTGAAAAGGGCGTTTCTTCAACAATGTGCAGTTCTAGCGATGTTTTTGTTTTTTGTCTCGAGGTAAGTATAGGAGTATGGTGAGTATGGTTGTAATTTTATAGTTTAACCCCCAGCAAACCATTCAAACGAACAAATACGCACACGACCTGTAAAACACTTCCTCCAAACGTCATTCCCTGACCAGCTCATGTGCATGTACCACCTTTTACTCTGCACAGTCTGAGTCCAAGCTTGCTGAAGGATTTTTGCCAAAATTTCGCTACACCAACTGAATTCACCCAATCTCTGCTTCCAGTATTGTTCCAAGATACCCGCTCCACAGCATGTCTTTTGACTCTCTTGACTAGCAAACTTTCTTTCTTTTGTCTCCTCACAGTAGAGCAGAGCGATATTGAAATATCATAATAATCACAACTGATATATAAGAAAAAAATATCAAGCTACCGATAATATCATGATAACAGTTCTAACAAGCCAGTTGAGCAAAATTTCAGTGGGAAAAAATCAGTCTTTGCCAGCACTGCCTTACTTAATAAAATTCATAGTCATGACTATGTATTCACAGTTCTGGTAAGCTACTACAGGGTTTTTCGAAATCCTTGCAACACTACACTAAAATGCTCAAAGCGAATTGCGTAGACCATTCCATATATGGAGCGCAGGCAGGGCTATACAACTAGGGATGAGGCTATTATGCCGGCACAGTTTCCGGCATAATAGGTAGGTTCACGGAGTTGGCATAATGCGGGAATAAACGGAGGAAATACAGGCATAATCGGGGTTCAATTTCTGCCACGTGTCACTGGTCCGGGATGGCTTCCAGCGGTGAGGCTGCTAGCAAAAGTCTAGTAGTCTAGATTCTAGTTCTGGTTCTAGCTCTGCGCAGTCTGTACTTCCAATTTAATACTAGACCAACTGAAGTCTCCACAGCCTTCAGACTGAAGATTTATGTACCTCCTGCTGGCATACAGAAGCAATGCTTTGGATCTCAAGTGAAGAGCGTAATGGAGAATAATCGGGATATAGCAAGAGCATAATCGTACATAATATGGAGCATTGGGGAATAGCATAACTGGTCAAAAGAAAAGCACCATAGCCTCATCCCTATATACAACTGTACTTAAGCACTGAACTTTGGCCTTTAATTAAGTTACTAGGGGTTCACACAGATGAAGTTTCGACCACAAAATTAATTGTCCACTTAACGCGACCAGCTGTGGCGCCGGCTGTTGCAAGGGTTTGCAAAACCTATGAAGCAGCAAACAAAAACACTTTGTAGCGCGACCTCAGAGATAAGGCTTCACAATGTTAAGAGTGCAGTACTATATAGCCTGAGCGGTGCCTAAAATGCTTTGACACGCGCATATCGCGCGAATTTACTATCGTATCGCGATAAGTAGGATCGGCGATAATCGAATTATCGATATCGCTCAGCCCATGCTAAGGTCTGAAATACCTCAAACATCAACTGAAGTCTATTTCACATAATTTCATAATTGGGGCGAGCGTGAGCGAGCCCCACATAGACGAGTTCAATGTGAATTTTCTTTATTTCTATATTTCTATATACACTGGAAAAAATCTTATGTTTCCTGTTCATGAAAGTGTTATGATTACAACAGTAATTATGACATTTCCATACGGTATTCAGCAACTTTACAGATGTAAGTAATTATGACAATTCCATTCACTTTGAAACATCATTAATGTGCATCATTCCTGGTTTGGGAAATTTACAGTCAATGCAATGTTTCCATCAGGGTTTCCACAGAGGAATTCCAATTGTAATGTTCAAATATTAGTTCAGGAATGTTGCCCTTTCATGTTTC
The DNA here is from genome assembly GCA_963931865.1 of Axinella damicornis. Taxonomy (NCBI): domain Eukaryota; kingdom Metazoa; phylum Porifera; class Demospongiae; order Axinellida; family Axinellidae; genus Axinella; species Axinella damicornis. The sequence goes on along the minus strand of OZ007518.1, from coordinate 7,670,537 downwards.
ACTAACTATCCAGAAAGGAAATCCAAAAGTAATTTTCAAACTTCATTTCATCAAACTGCATTGCAATCGGATATTGTACACAATATTGGTATAGTGATACATCACTGATCATTAATAGCACAACTGAGGATAATAAAATTATAGCTCATGGATGGTAACACTAGCTATTTAGTGTGAAAAGCCCCAAAACTTTGATCCAAAATCTAACACAGGCTTAGGCCTTTTTGAATCGTCCCCAGTTAACCGTGTAAGAGTCTGCATCCTTGCCCGTTTGGACTTACTCTTCTCTGCGCTGTCATCCAGCAGTTTGAACACCTTAGATACTTGATTAGCTCGCCACGGGAGAGCCTTCACGTACAATGCAGGCCTGTTTTCATCGTTTTCATCCTCTGCGCTCTCTTCACTTGATATAAATGCTGATACCATAACCACACGCCACTTTTTCTTCTTGTCCTCATCAATTTGTAGTCGCTCTAAACCAGCTCTCCTTGATTCCAGCTTCTATATAATGTAAAAATTATACAATAGGTTTTATTATATTGTCTTTGCTCCAAGGTATGGGCCTATAGATGCCCATAATAAGTATTGGTTATTGCACTCAAGCAGGTCTCTTAGCTGCATGTTTTAGAGACCTGATGGATGCTACCTATAATTACTGAGGGCGAAGCCCGAGGTGATTATAGTATAGGTGCCGAAGGTCTCTATAAACAGCTAAGAGACCTGCTCGAGTGCAATAACCAGCTTAGACTATGGGATATATATTTCTGTAAGAAATTTTTGATGAGGTGTGTAATGGATTTTAGAAACCTCATTAACTTCAAAAGATCAAAGTACATTATGCATGCCATAGTCTAATATGATAGTGTTATACAAAATGAAAGACATCTGAACACGTTCTCATGGACACACTTGACCTTTGAATTGAGTGCGGCAAAGCTGACTTGGTACCACTCCTATAGTATACGTCATGAAACTACAAGGTGGACTCCATCAGGGCAATGTGCCCATGTGAGTTTTTGCAAAGATACCGTATAGCAGTTTTATTTTGTCGGAGAAAACTTTTGTGCATTTGCAGCTCACCACACCACTGCATGGGCATCAAACCGCCACTGTACAAGCGAATGGTAGTCATGCCACTCAAAACAAGTACTACCACTGATAGTGGACCATCCAGCTTGGTAACACAGAATCAGCGCATTGGAAGTGAGTAGATAAGGCCTTAACTATGTACCGATCTCCTTGGAAATGATTCTGGGACGATTTTCGCAGATGAGACTCACCACAGTAATGCGAAATTCATGAAAGTTTTCTCCTGCGAAATAAACTATAAACCTGCTACACGGTAAGTGAGACATTACTTATAAGGTATGAAGAGTACCTTCATTATCCGGTTTCGTCTTCTCTGTTTCTGGACTTTAGCATCATAAGTGCCTTTCTCCTTAAGAGCCGCTTCCTCTATTTTTGTTTGGAAGAACCTCCGTATGGCATCTATGTTCAAGCACAGTACATGTATGTTAACATTCAAATCCGCAACTAGAGAACTCAACTTGAAATACCTTTGATACATAACATAGAAGCAGTTGGATCTTGTGCTTTTGTTTCTCTCACATTACAGCTTGGTTTTCAGGGTCCGTGAAACGTTTCCTAAAGAACAAGATACAATTGTATGTAGGTACACGCAGCTAGGGTACAAGCACATGCAAGTATGTATCAAATGGAATTCCATTGCATGGTCTAACCTCGTACCCAGGTCCCGCCCCGCCCGAGAAAGAAAGGGCCTGGTATCCACTGTTAGCGCATGCACGTAATTAACTAGGCGAAGATGAAGGGGGAGGGGCATATGATGCAGCACATTGCCACGTGCCGATGCTGACACTCTACCAGAATGAGATCAATCAAGCCGGGATATCACCAGAACTACACGAAAACTAGCGCTATACTGCCCTAGATTGCTAGCAACTCTTGCTAACTTAGTCTACAAAAACTGATACCATACACTCACTTGAGTTGAAATCCCATGAATTCCTCACTTTCCTCCATATGTGACCGGTAGATTTCACGGACTAATTGCTATAAGAACAGAAACAATGTTTGATCATACACTGATGTCAGCACAGGTTGACAGTTACTCTTACCCTGATGTAGGGAGGAACTTTTGGTCTACGAGCAGCAGAAGAAGAACAGCCGGAAGATGTTGTCTGCTCAACACTTTGTAGTCGAGTTTCGAAATCATCCAGCCTGCTGTTGGTGCGGCGAACTTCTGATAGTATCGTCATCAAGTGTTGCTGCGTGGATTGATTGGGAGTTCCCTCAGTATTACTGGATGGCGATTCCTCCGACATAGCTGAACTTGAGACAGACTTAGCTCTACCAGAACGATCTTTGTCTGTCGACACACCGCTAGATCGCTGAGCTGCATTAGGTCTTCCGGAGGGAGTTGATTTAGTCCTATCAGTATGATCTTTGCCTGTGGACACACTGCTGGATCGCCGAGCAGTATTACTAGCTCTTCCAGAGGAGAGAGAAGTAGCTCTGTTATCCTCAGCTGCCTTGGTCTTCTTACAGGGTGGTTCTGCACTTCTCGAAGTGACCCTTGTCAGGGGAGGGATATTTGCAAAGGAACTAAAACCACGTGGCAGCTTATCCAAAGTATCGTCTGACTGGGAACTTGTGAAGTTCAGCCGTCGCTTAAGCAGAAGTTCCTTGCCATAGAACCGTGCCGAAGGCCGAGGAGACGGTGGTACTACAGTGATCTCCCTTTCCTGTTCACTCGTCCCTTCATCTGAACTGTGACCTGACAAAATTTCGTCGCTATAGCTATCCCTGTCTCCGTCATCTCTAACATCGTTTTCAAGATCTGACACAAAAACTCCGCAGTATGTAGCCATGGCCATGTCGATGATGACTGAAATGGCGCCTTTTTTAGCACGGATAATAAGAATTTTCATAATTTCAACACAAATACATAGCGCTTAATTAGAGTTCCACCATCACTAGCTGGAGTGCTTGTAGTTGTCTAAGTGTCTCGAACTAGTCTATAATTCGCTATGTTCACCACGAAACGACCTCGCCTCAGTCATAGGCAATGCCCTCACTGTGACAAGGTGTTAAACCTGAAGACATTCAAAGAGCACAAAAGACTTTTCTTTGAAAAGGACACGAAATTGTGGCATCGCCGTGTTCCGAACACTGTATCTCGTAGAGAGGATTCGAATGATGAGAACCAAGAGAGCGCCGGTTTATTCTGTCTCCCTCTGTCATCGTCATCAGATGACGAAGACAGGGACTGTGGCAATCAGTCCAGTGAACAAGAGGACATTAACCCTTTGTTTGATGAACCTACTGATCATGAATCCCAGTCAGTGCCACATTACGGTCCAGAACCCAGAGAGGGAGTACTGGATTGAGGAAAATGAAGAGATCCTTCCAGACCTCGAGGACACAGTACCACCACCTTTTCCACCCGATGATCAGTTGAGACAGAGTGATGATGAAGAAACTCAAGCAGTTGTATGGTGGGTTGTACTGTTCCTGAGCGTGTTCCAAACGCTTCATTCTATATCTGATCAGGCAATCCGATGGCTAATAACATTTGTATACAGTTTATGAAGTACTGCGGCCAATATTCTGCTCGCTTACATCGTGCTGCTGAGTCCTTTCCTCGCTCTCCATTCCTACGAGACAAATACCTTCGGACTCAAGGTGGTTCTATCTCCTTTCAACAATTTATTCCTTGCCAAAAATGTCACTCTTTGTACAAATATTGTGACTGCATTGAAAAGGTTGGGACCCTTGCAAAGCCAAAGGCATGCTCCAACGTGGTGTGGGCAAAGCAGTGTAGACAACCATTGCTCCGTGAAGTTGTCAGTGTTTCTGGGAATACACAGTTTTACCCATACAGGGTGTACTGCTATCACAGCGTCGTAAACTCGCTTCAGAGGCTTTTGCTAAGGCCAGGATTCGTGGACTTATGTGAGAGTACAAGGAAAAGTTTTTTAGACATCCCTGTGGGTTACCTGCGTGATGTATATCATGCACGAATTTGGAGAGAGTTTTTGAAAGTTGATGGAAAAGAGTTACTTGCTCTTCCCTTGACATATGCTTTTGTTATGAACATAGACTGGTTTGAACCATTTGAACATGTCACATACTCAGTTGGCGTCATCTACCTTGCAGTTCTGAACCTGCCCCGACCCTTGAGGTATAAGCGAGAAAATATCATCCTGGTTGGGATTATTCCTGGGCCATCTGAACCTCATCTATCAATAAATACTTACCTTTCTCCACTGGTGACAGAATTAGTGCAGTTGTGGGAGGGTTTAGTGTTTCGAGTGCATGGATATGCAACTCCACAAAGTGTTCGATCAGTTTTGCTAATGGTTGGTTGTGATCTTCCAGCAGCAAGGAAAGTCTGTGGCTTCCCAAGTCACAGTGCCAACTTGGGTTGCTCACGGTGCTTTTGCTCTTTTTCAAGAGGGTTTGGAAATATAATGATTACTCTAATTTTGAACGAGACTCATGGGAACTGAGAACAAATGAAAGACACAGAGCCGACGTGAAACAGTTGGAGCAATGCAAGACCAAGACTAGAAGGGCTGCAAAAGAAATGGAACTGGGGTGCCGTTTCTCCATGCTTCTAAAACTCCCTTATTTTGACCCTGTACGCATGCTCCCCATAGACCCTGTTTTTGGGCACAGCAAAGCACATCACCAAAGCAATCTGGATTGCTAGAGGAGTTTTAAGTGCTTCACATTTGGACATCATTCATCAACGCCTCAAGCGTGTACAACTGCCAGTTAACATTGGCCGAATACCTTCCAGAATTGAGTCTGGTGCCACATTCACGGCAGAGCAGTGGATGAACTGGACCATCTATTTCTCAAGTTACTGCCTTTACGACCTACTTTCTGCAGATGAGATTGAATGTTGGAGACACTTTGTACTGGCTTGCCGGATTCTCTGTAAGAAGGAACTTACCCAAGATGACATCACTGTTGCAGATACTCTCCTACTTCGTTTCTGCAAGCGAGTAAGCCGCATATATATCTGCATGCTCATCTGGCTATGTGTGTGAGAGAGTATGGCCCTCTTCATGGATTTTGGTTATTTTCCTTTGAGAGGTATAATGGTGTTTTAGGCAGTCAGCCTCATAATAATCGTTCCATTGAAATCCAACTAATGAATCGATTTTTGAGGGATAACGTGCATCTGGAACTTCTACATAGGGCAGACACAAAGCCCCTAGCTGAAATTTTCGGACACGTTGTTGCTCAGCATGCACAACAGTTTAGTTCCCTTTCACCTGCACCCACTTCTGAACAAGAGAAACACTCAGAACCAATCAAATACACACTGACTGTACTTCCGCCTGAGTCCGTTTCAGTGCTCAAATCCGTCTATGCGATACAGTACCCTGAATATAAGAGAAGTCTTCATGCCTTGACGATGCCGAGTACAGCACGAAAATTTTCCTACATCAAGATGAATGGCAACCACTTGCCTTCTGTATCTGATGGACGGGCGAGTCAAGTTCCATATGTACTGGCTACCCCCATGTTCCCCTTTGCCAACCAGTCGGCCACTTCAGTACGTCCAGCCCAAATACAATACTTCATTAACCATTCATTCACTCTCCCTTCTACGTCAGCATCACACCAGGAAAAAGTCAGTGAGGCAAATATTTGCTGTTGTGAAGTGGCCTCAAGTACACCCTCAGCAAGAGGTTATGGGAAAGCCAGTTCAGGTGTGGTGCCACTCACTGTTTGAACCAAGTATTGAAAATTGCTTTCTCCCGATTGAAAACATTTCATCCCGTGTAATCATTGCTGTTGACAAGCTCGATGAAGAGAAAATTATTGTGGTCATCCCTCTTGTATGAAATACTATGTCATTGATTGTAGTTTGTGAATATACCTCATGTTCTCCTTTACAACCATGATTGTAGAAATGTGCATGCTACAAATAAAATTTAATGCAGTACCATAAGATATACTTCAAATTTCCTACAGGAAATTACCAAGGAAATCAGAATACTTCATTATGAGATTTCAGATTTCCAAGGTATTCCTAGCTGGAAATGTGTACTGGAATTTCCTGTAAGTTCTCAGAATATTAAATTTCATTATGAAATTTCAGATTTCCAACGTATTCCTGACTGGAAACATGTACTTGAATTTCCTGTAAGTTTCCCCCTTGGAAACTGCACTGTCATTTCAAGTTTCATTTCATGATTCATGATTTCATGAATTGTAATATTTCCTATTGAAGGAAATGTACAATAACTTCAAGTTTCCAAAGAATTTCCTTGAAGGATACTTGCTACTAGGTATCCTGAGAGATTTCGTTGCTTGAAACATATGGAAATCTCCTCTTTTTTTCCAGTGTATATATTTCTATATAATATATATATCGTACGTCGTGCCGTAAATCACTTCCTGCTCGTATTTTGCGTGTTCTTGCGTCATGCGTTATTTCCAAACTGAGTTCACTTCCTGCTCGTGCGTTGATATCGTCCAACTGAGACGCGAACTATGAACAGTCTACCTCAACAAGGCCTTGCAAGGATGGAGACTATAGTGGGGCGGTGAGTGGCTAAAGCATTTCATGAAGACGGGGAGAGCGCTTCAGTGAGACCAAGGGAGGTGATCCTCCTTGAACTCACAATCCCCTATAACTCGCCGGAGTCCCTTTCAAATGCTAAGCCATGCAACTGCTCAGAGGATGGGAAGTTGACTGCCCTGCACACAGTAACACTAAACTCACTGTGACCAGTCATGACAGATCTGGCATCAGCAGATCTAGAGAACGAGGAAGTCATCCTCGGTGGCAACAACAGAGACAGAGACCGCTCCTGGACCTACCTGCCAGACTGCTTCAACGCTGTGAAGTGCATGCACGAGTGTCATAACTTCTGGTGTGATCTGTGTCGTTAAGTTGTGTTATGCTCCCCGTCAGACTCACATTCTGATGACATGCACATGCAACTGCTCCATGCACATTCAGCACAATGTCATGCAACTGTTCCATGCAAATTCAGCACCTGCATGTACTCGCTCACGCTCGCCCCACAATGTCCTGCATTCTCCTAGTTATACTTGATTGTACTACTACAGTGATGACGGAGGTGCCGACCACTGTGTATATAGCGTAACCTGGCCCGCCGTCTAACTACCATACACCCTTGTCAGCACAAATTGGTGTACACAGAAGCCACTTTAGTATATCTCAGGAAGTGCACTTAGAAGCCACTGTAGTACAAGCCACCAGCTGCTGCGGTTTATCAGGAACCGTGACTCGGCTGTTATTCAATTAGAAGCCTCGGCTGCGCCTCGGCCTCTAACTGAATAACAGCCTCGTGTATTCCTGATAAACCACAGCAGCTGTTAGTTGGGGCGAGCCTGAGCGAGCCCCACATAGACGAGTTTGCTGTGAATTTTCCGTATATTTATTTATTTATTTACGAGGGGCAACCGCACTCCTGGTAGCCGTTGCAACGCCGCGGTTGCCTCGCCGTAGCTATTGCAATTCGTTCCAATTAACGCACATGCCACGTGGCTCAGTCGATCGCGAGCAATGGCGACCAAAATGGAGACAAGACAGCACTCACAACTCAGCCAGCACGGTGAGTTTTGGCATGTAAGCGTCAGTGAACGACAGCGATCACGGCTGTGTGGTCAGAATCTTCGTGTGCCTTTCCTAAGAATGGTACTGCCACCGGAAGTCGGAGAGAGCGCTCGAGCAATGGCGGCCACGGCGAGACAAAAGCGCTTGTATCTCCACCACCAAGGTGAGTTTCAGCACAAAAATTGTACGGTGAGGACAGTGCATGATAGCGATCACGACGGTGTAGTCAGAATCTTTGCAGGCCATTCGTAAGTAGTCAAACGTTAATTATTTATTTATTTAGTTTAGGTTAGATTATTTACGCGGCACAATTTTTCCCCTACCAGGAGTGTAATTTCTTTATATCTATCGTACGTCGTGCCGTAAATCACTTCCTACTCGTATTTTGCGTGTCATTGCGTCATGCGTTAATTCAAACCACAAGCGAACTCACCATTGCAACGTCCGAAACGACTGAGACACGAACTGAACGGTCTACCTCAACAAGGATGGAGACTATAGCGCGCGGTGAGGGGCTAAAGCATTTCATGAAGACGGAGAGAGTGCTTCAAGCGATCTCATGTCCTGCATGCAGAGAGTCATGGTGTGTAGCAGCTAGTAACTAGCTAGCATGCATGCAGGCTTTAATACTGCATGCATGACTGCTGCTTCAGCTATTGCCAGAGGATGGGAACTTGACTGGCCTGCGCTTGGTAACACGTAACCCACTGGCGGACTGTGACCAGTCTTGACAGATCTGGCATCAGCAGCGAATAAGAAAGTCGCCCTCCGGTGGTGACAACAAAGACAGAGAGCTCTCCTGGACCTACCTAGCTACCAGACTGCTTCAGCTAACCTGATTCACAGTTGCTGTGAAGTGCACAGGTGTATTTTTAGTGTCATAACTTCTGGTGTGATCTGTGTCCTTAAGTTGTACTATGCTCTCCGTCACATTCTGATGACATGCACTGACAGTCATGCACATCACGTGTGCACATGCATAATGCGCATGCAAGTGCTCCATGCACATTCGACAACTGTACTCGCTCAGGCTCGCCCCACAATGTTCTGCATTCGTCTAGTATAACTACTAGTGGAATGCAGGACATTGGGGGGCGAGCCTGAGCAAAGTGCATGCACCGGGACATGCAAGGAGCAGTTGCACTGTCATCAGAATGTGACTGGGCAATGATCATATATAGGCGACAGAAATTATGGCACTAAACATACACTTGTACACATCACAGCAACTGTGAGCTTTTATAGCTGAAGCCGGCACTCCAGCAGCAACCGGCATCACCGCCCGGCCCGGGCGAATTTTTTTTTTGGACGTACCTTCGACTTAGTCTCTGGCAGATTCACCAACTACGCATGCGCAGATTAGTACGACACACCCCCATAAGCACGATGGTGGGGCCACACAGGACTATCCTGAGAAGGAAAGCTGAAGAAGGAACGCTGAACAACTGCTGATAAAGCTGTAAACAGAAGCGATGAAGCTGTCACGAGGTACAGAGATGGATATAATATTATTACATGGATTGTGTATGATTTCCCGCCATTTCTGTTCCAAAGTACAACTGTACTGACATTTATCAGGGTTCAAATCACTCTATCGACTTCCTTCCTGGTAGTTGAGTCCGGTAGATAAGTCTGCATTCGCTGATATTCTCAATGCTGCATATTACGTATTATGCTCAGTATACAATGTAGTTGAAGTATAGTCTCGGTCACCACACTCGCGCACAGTGGAGGAGTCTGGTCGACTGCCCATATACGACTTGTTCTGAGGTGGCCGATAGGTAGCTGCGAACCACATGTACGGTGTTTAAGTACATTATCCGCAAGCAGATTACTAACGTATAGAGAAGTGCTGTGGTTTGCACCTGTTTAGTGTCAGAACAAGTCGTATGTCGTCGACCAAACAACTCTACCGTGAGCGAGAGTCTGGTACCAGACTAAGCTAAGTGCAAGTCTGTACTGTATATATTTGGGATGCATTATTTGAAAGTGCAGAGCAGCCATCTCACCGCTTCTCCCATGGTGAACTTGAATGGTAGAGTAAACGAAATTACAGTGTATGTGATCTTGTGACTCTTGTCACACTGCCACTCCCTCTAGTCGGTGCTAAAGCATCCCACCTATAGCTAATAGGGTGATGGCGAATCCACATGCACAGTTGTGCATGCCTCAGGGATATCGATATACTGTGCAAATGTACACAACCTACATGGGACACCCCTTTCAGAACGTTATACTCCATTCTAGCTGATTCATTTTCTCATGAATTTCGTCTTTACACAGATGGCTTGTTGACTGGCACCAATCTACTAGCTACCTGGAGTACGACGTAAAGCAGCAAGCAGCGTTTTGGCCAGTGTGGGTGGCTGAAGAAATTGAAGATGCATACAGGACTGTTTGCAAACACTAATATGATTTTGATTGAGCCCATCATGTGTACATGAGCATGGTAGTAGCTGTAGCTATACGGATGCAGTACAAAAAACTGAATAGACGAATGAATGGCTAAGGTAGTTGAGGGGTTCCAAGTTTAGTTTGGGGTCCAGGCCAAGTTCATGGGGACTCAGCAAACACCAGCTCCTTCTGTCTCTGCTACCAAAAACTCATCCGCTCCAAGCTCCATTGTGCTGCACGTTCAATGCAAATTTGTGGGTGTGGTTAGGGTTGGGTTACGGTTTAGCGCATGCGTAGTTGATGGATCTGCCAGAGACTAAGTCGAAAGTACGTCCAAAAAAAAAATTCGCCCGGCCCGGGCGTTTTTTTTTTTTGGAACCACTTTCGACTTAGTTTCTGCGCAATCCACCAACTACGCATGCGCACTCAAGGTCAAAGTTCACTTACACAAACGGAAACGCCTGAATGGAGAAGCAGAAGGAAGACATGACTCGGCTACCAGGTACTGAGTAGAGATTGGTCAAAAGTGAGACAATAGTTACTAGGGTGGTGGGTGAAGTACAGTTTTAAACAACTGCATTGACTGGTTCACATGACACAGAGCTGTGAATAAAGTGAAAGAATAATTTACAAAAAGATGGTAGGTAAACTTACCATACAGCGTTAAACAGCTATGCTGACTGTTGCACATGACACAGAGCATATTACCTACCATGTAGCAACCAGTGAGTGGAGAAGGTAGTCAAAAGTGAGAGGATAAGTTGGTGTGTGAAGTACAGTGTGTGCTAACTGACACAGACCTACCATTTACCAGCATTCTGATGCCCCTTTTCTATGCTAAGTTTAAGCGAGTGCTTCCTCTTTCCTTTTGGTTCTCGTCTTGTTGGCAAAATGTATCGGGACTCCTGTACCATTTTAGCTGGTGGTTGTCCCTTTTGCTTTCCAAGTGGTTTTCCTGGTGTGACTGGATGTGTTGTAGGTAGTTGGGATATTTGTTGGTTACGGGGCACTTTTGTGCTGCTGAATACTGATGAATTAAGAGTTCTTCAGTTTCTGCGTACACTAATACCTTGAGTTGTTTTATCAGAAATGATCTCTCTTCCTTGTTATGTACTCCCACAGCCAAGTCCACCGTCGCTGCAGGAAATGGAAGGTACACAAGAGGAGGGTAGCTGACGGCCATGCTTTGGAAAGAGCGTCTCGTTCTGGACTGCTGTCATCAGTCATTATCATGGATGGACCCCGCTCAGATCCCTCTCCAAAGAATGCATTTTGAGGTAATATAGATTTGAGCATTTGCAAACCTTGTGCTATTGTTGTTTCTTTTTCATCTGATGTGAGGATTGCACCCAATGGCACAGCACCAGCAGGGGTTGTGGTTGATAACAGAAATAGTGATGTATTGTATCTGTCGAGTGATGATGTTGCATCACAGAATACTATGTCACTTGACTGCTGGACAAATTGGTGGGCTCGACTCATGAGTGGAGTACACAGTGCAAGGATTAAGGGGGTTGAGTTCACAGCTTTCTTTTTTTTTTTTTTGGTGGTTCCGAGTCTTCTGCATCACTTTCCGACTCCTCATCGTCTGCGCCAGCATCATACCATTGCAACAAAGCCTTTCCACCATCCTTGCTGTATTGCTCATTGTATTCATCTACTGCTTCTTGCAGTTTCTGAATCATGGTTTTACCATTTTCTTCCCCATAGGTACCAACACGCCACTTGTCGTAAAGACGAAACATGTCCTGGGGGTTTGGGTTTTGGGCTCGGTCAGCAAGAATGCTTTGCTGATCTTCTGGTGACTCAGCTTGTACAATTAGCTGCTGCTCATGTGCATGCCTTGCAGAAGAAGCATTGTGACCCATTTCAAAGAGGCCATGGAGCTTCTCTTTTGTGTGTTCTGACACATCACGAAAAGACAGAGTGTGGGCAGCATGGACCGGGTGGTTGTGATTGAATTCAACTTTGAACACTCCACAGTGGGTCAGAAGGTGAGGATTTGACTCCGATAGTCGTGTCTGTATTTTGGTAGGGATTTGTACTGCAAGGACAAACTTTGAGGGACAATCAGTTTTCTTGTTTCGGAGCTGCAAGCATAGAGGAGCTCTGGCCTTCTTGACTCTGGCTAAAGCAGATTTTTCTCTCTGCTTTTGTGTCAATTTCTTAGCATAGTGCTGGCAGTGCATCACAAGTTTGCACTTCACTCGCTTCATACTAGGTTTTACGGTCTTCGTGACCCGGTAGGTACACTTGGAGTGGTTTGACATTTCAGTGATCCAATCACGTGCTTCGTTTTCGTTTTGAAGATTGACTCGAATTGTTGCGGAGAAATGTGGAGCATCCTCTTGGCTTTCACTGCTTTCTTGATAGGTTTCAATTATGTATGTGTACTGCTCATGTGGTGGTAATAATTGTTTCAAGCTAGCATTTAGGTCCTTCCACTGCTTAGGCATATTGGAGTGTTGAAGTGATGGATGTGCTAGTCCTAAAGCGATGGATGGATGAACGTTATCGCCATCTTGTGTGTCGGCATCCTCACCTTGTTTTGTCAGTGCCTTGCTTGAGTGTGCCTTTTCACCACCAAGACACACTGTTCCCATAAGCTTGTTGGCCTTTAACTCACGGGAGATGCGTTTTCGGATTTCTCTCTGTAGAGAGAAGATTCATGGTAAACATGTATGTCAGAGGTTAAGTCTACATCGCTGGACTCTCAGGGTGCTCCGAGATGTCCCATTAGACAATGCACACACTAAAACACAATGCACATACAGCACATAACATAGCATCACAAATTATAGATAGTCCATTGCCTAAGTATTTAGCATTGAGTACAATGTGCTAAAAGTCACATTGATGTTATTGGATCGAGTCACAATAGTACCTGTGTAAATGTCATTGGCATTCTGAGCAGGACACTCCTGGCATACTGAAAGTTGAGAAGTTTGTTTGAGTAAATTATTTAAACGAGGATGGCATACCTCAAGAACAAATACCCCGCAGTCATGGGTATTCTGTTGTTCTGGGATATTCTAAAGTGAAAAACACATACCAGTAGTGTGACATTCCGAACATACATGCATACACCTATACAAGGTGAAACCTACATCCATAACTACTGATGACCAGCTTGATGGAATCACTTGTTTCTCCCTCTTAGATCGGCTCATCAGAAACTCACTGAGGAGAAGAACGTATAATGTGGATGTGTTAGTACTGCAAGCGACAAATGCTGGGGTGAGGCCTGGGAACGAGGCTAGGGAAATACACGAAGTGAGTATACATAGCCTTCCGAGGCAAAGCGAGGAAGGTTATGTATAGTCGATTGCAGTTGAGTTTGAACATTGTGTATATACATATATTGCGTGGAAACTGTGACCTGCGAATATGACACAAAAAGTGCCTTCATGGCTTCCAGACTCTTGCACATTCCATGCTGTGTAAGCTCCACCCACAGAAAGTTCTTGCCGCACAGTCACGCAATGTTCAAACACAACGAAAATTGACTGTATACTGACCTCTGTGTATTTCCCATGAACACCTACAAGTGGTGGTCTAAATGGCTTGTATCCCTAGAACTGCTGCACTTGTAGGTAATGCTTGTTGTGATTGACCCTGTGGCTTGGGGATAAACCCCACCTAGCTGGGTCTAAACATACTTCGAAACATGCAGTGGGATACAAGAAATGAAAGACCACATTCAGAGCATTCATTTGTGCCTACCGAAGCATCGTTGAATATGGTGAGCCAGTTGGGTTGTATGAGTCGTAGTACTGAATGGTTTGATTGGCAACATGTATGACCTGAATGAAATAGAATATTGAGTTCATACAAACGCAATCTGGGTGGATCGTCAAGTCTGCATGTACCCCAAGAGTCCAGTGGCAGTTAAGATGGTTGATAGGCACTAAGATATAGTCTGCACTTAGGAACTTCACCTGCAGCCAAACAGTAAGGACTTATAATACAATAATATGACAGTGCATGTAATTGGTAAGAAGGTATACCTTTCGATAGTCATTCTTGGCAGCACTGACACCATGCAGCACCATTTTCCCGACCACTTGGCTATTTAATACCTCCACTCGCAAGTTCTCTTTCTGCATTGATCAAATACAGAGCAATGAATCATGTGATCCATCATTTAGATGGTGCAAGTCACCTATTACAATGCTGGTCTATTATCATGCTTTGTAAACAGCAGTATTCTAACAATGACCATCCACATACCTCTTCCATCTCTCTCTCTTTAGGAGGTCGAGGTAGATCATAATGATCTGAAGAGTACATGAAGCCTGATTGATCACTGACATCTCATACATTTCTCACAGTATACCTTATCATTCAGCCATTGCTTGCTATGTAGTATTGCATGATCGGCTGGTGTCATTCCTACACTATACTGCAAACTGTTGTCAACATCACTGTCATGCTGTTGTTCCTGTGCCATCTCCATCTGCAATCCAATCAATGGCCTACTACAGCTGATGACGTTTAAATGACACTGTAAAAAGCATGTGGCTGCATACCTGACGTTAAGACTTGGCCTCCTTTTTGGTAAATTTGCTAACTCCTTGTCCCCACGTGGATTGCTTCTCTCCCGCGATTTGTTCATGCATAAGTGAACTTTGACCTTGAGTGCGCATGCGTAGTTGGTGGATTGCGCAGAAACTAAGTCGAAAGTGGTTCCAAAAAAAAAAAACGCCCGGCCCGGCGGTAGCTATAGGCCCACGAGCAGTCACCGTCTGGTCCGCGGAGTGTCGCCACCGAGGAGGCAGAATGTTCGTGGTGCTCTAGCCAATGTCCACGAGTGGTCTCTCCTTCTTTGTTGTCGCCATCGTCCGTCGAACAGGTAGCTAGACGGTTCACGAGTCCTTGCATCGAGGAGGTGCGTGCTAGAGTTCGTTAAATTTAAATATTATTGTGCACGTGCAAGTGAAATTCGCTGATTTAAAATTTACGGTAATTGCAAGTCCAAGCAAGCAAGCAAGCAAACAAACATACACACGCACTGCGCAATGAAGTCACGCTAGTGTGGGGCTCGCTCAGGCTCGCCACAATAACGTGGAAGCAAAATCTATATCGGATAAAATCATTACTTGTGGTTATAGTTCATACAGTTCTACTTCCTAATGAAGGTGTATCACGGATACTCGAATAGACCAATGATGTGATAAAGCACTGCGAAAACGAAGTAGTTACTTTGACTGCTTGGTGGTTACTATAGCTGCACCGTGTTTGGGTCGAGGCAATACTATTAGAATGTGGAGGACGATAGCATCCTACGTAAACTGAGCATTCCAGTAGTACCCTACATAAACCAGGTTTGTGTAGGATGTAGGGTGCTACTGAAATGCAGACAACTTGGTTCCTGCATGTACAAACATGGTGCAACTGCAGTAACCACCAAGCAATCAAAACCACTAGCTACACCGTTTTTGCAGTTCATTGAGGAATAATTATAAAGACAGACTATTGCTTGTACAAATTTACCACAACCTACACACTGATCATAAGTTATCTATAGCTATAGTGCTACTGAATTGGTCGTGCAATTGACATATGACTACGTGACCCTCTCAGCATAAACCACCCATTCACCGCATTTTGCGTCAAAACTGAGATTATTATACCACGTTTATATGTAGCTGATCACAGTGATAGTTTTATTCTTTCAATCAGACTTATAATTATTATGCGAGACTCAAGTTATTGTTGCTTGAACCATACATAACACCAGTTTTTACATTTGTACGCATGCGCATTTAAACGATCACTTAGCAACGATAGGTAGGCAAATTATTACTCAATACATGTAATAGTGCAGTATTGACCAACTCATTTATTACCCCCTCGCGCGCATGCGCAAAGCGGGGTTAAGCAATCGGTTTTGTCCGTCTTGTCAGTCAGTCGTCTGTCCAGTCAAATTTCTATGTGTACCTGACTGAAGTCAAGGCGCTCCGTTTCGCTGTATTTCGGCTGTTTCCTACTTTTCACAACTATTCATAACATTGGCTCCACCTCTTCGTGACCTCAGAGTCCCATCAAGAACAGGACACGCAGTGCATTTGGAAACTTCATGCTTCGATATGACCGCTAGGAAACAGTGTTTACTCACGATCAATGTAGACATCATGGCTATTGTTTCGGCTGTTTTTCCAGCTGTTTCCTATTATTCGTAACATTTGGCCCCACCTCTCCAGCTTCTATATATATACGGTAAGCGGGTCACTCCCACACCTTGGATATTGCCATATATACACGAACACAGTATACGCGATAGCCGCCCTGTTCGATGCGCATCGGCAGAGATGTCACGTCGATTGTAGCTGCACTGCATGCATCCTGGCCTGTAGACGTTCAGCGCGGGGTATGTGTTCTATGAACACCTCTAGTCATGATTGTGATAGACACGTTTGTAAGGGTCGGGGGCTAGAATAAGATAGCTAGCACGTGTGATTTTTTTTCAAAGGCTAAGAACTGTAACTGGTGTTCATGTGACCAAAAAAAACATGACATTGTAGGTCTTCAGTTGAATAGGTGGCAAAATTTGTATCAGACAATATAGCTATGACAGCTGTTTTACACTGCACAGCTTATTATTAGATAAAGTGAAGTCTCAATAATTGGGGGGCTTCACTCCCCCCCCCCCCCCCCCCCCCCCCCCCCCCCCCCCCACACACACACACACACACACACCCTTGCCTAGCCTTTTGCTTAACAAAGCAGTATGCCTCTTTACTTCTCTCTGTATTTCCAGCTGACAATGATGGCCCTCCTTCTGCTCTTGTGCACCCTCTGTCTAGGGGCACATGCAGCGCACACCATTGTGGAATCAGACCTTAAAGGGGAAGGCTATGGAATGGACACCAAAGACGATCATGACGATATTTTCAAACTGTATGATTTCACATTTTTCCCAGATGAAACTGACCTACATTACCAGAATAAAAGATATTCATCAGTATTTGCACCAACCTTGTGTTTTATGACTTTCAACATTGAGAACTACTCTGCTGGAAAAGATAAGCGTGGAAGAAATGGGCCCATAGCAAGGGTAAGTGACAGTACTACGGACAGTTGTTGTGCAGGTAGCACACAATCTGTTTCAAGTATACCATGCTGGACATTGTTGTAGTCACAAGATAATACACTTGTCTCTGAAGAGTGTATCTATTATCACATTTCCAGCCAATATAAATAAGGAAAAAGTCTTAAAAACATAACTAGTTTTGCTTGTGAGCCTTGTGTACATGTTTGGGTTCTGGGAACGAGACTTGGGATGCCCAATAATCTAATGTACTTGATGATGTAATTCAAAGATAGATATAATATTACCGTATGTAGCATTTCTAGTATTCGGGTTATAACATCTATAACCCCAGCAGGGTCACATCGACCTCCCATGGCTGGGAATGAGATGAACTATATAGTCTAGCATCGTAATCTGCACTGAATTGAAGAGCTTGATAATAGTAAAAGTTATCACAAAGAGTAGAATACTGTCCATGAAACATGAAATCATTTTGATGTGGTCTTCAATGAGTAGCATCAATGTAGTCGCTGCAATGCAATGGATGAGGAATGTAATGTACTTAGCAGTAACTTAGTACATGAGTCTTGGCATGAGTTTGATTCTAGTCCTGTATGATACGATCAGATCACATCCTCTATATGATCAAGTCATTCCAGTCTAAGGTTGCAAGACATAGAATGGTTTCTGCACTTGTAATGCTCTACAGACTCTGCAGATGGCAGATTTTATTGCTGTTCAAGAGATGCTGAATGTCAATTCTGCAAAGCAAATACAGGGTGCGCTGGATAGCTGGTGAGTTAAGGATTTTGAAGGCCAGGCAGTTCATGTAAGGATGTTGTAATGTATACATGAGCTCGTGTACGTATACACAATACCTTGCTGTTTTGCTTGGTACAAGCTCGACCTCTATTATACTTATGGATTGTAAGCTGTCACTAAGGAGTGGCCCAATTCATTTATTGTGCTTTCTTGAAAAGCTTCGTTTTGCATTTAAAGAAGGAAAAGTTTGTCTTATATATGTTCTCATTCCCCAGGTGGGTGACCGCAAACAAGTACAAGTTTTACCAGAGTGGTCCACTCCCTGAGTCTGTTCCGAGCAAACAGCACCGACAGGAATACTATGCCTTCTTTTACAAGTAAGTAGCTAATTCCTTTAAGGGGAGTAACAAACCTCTCTAGCCTATTAAGCCAGCTGAAGAGGTCGGGATACTGAAAATGGAACTAGCTGAGTACGTGTCAATCAGTGTCATGAAAAAACTAGTGTCTCAAACTAAACTGAGTAAGAGTAAGGGCCGTCAGAACTGCGGTCTGGTTTGGCCAGCCATGGCCAGACCACTTTTTGGGGCTTGAATAAAATTCCCGTTTTCTATTAATTTTGATGAATTACGGTATAGCTATGTGTACCTCATGTAACAACATCA
This sequence comes from Axinella damicornis, assembly GCA_963931865.1. Taxonomy (NCBI): domain Eukaryota; kingdom Metazoa; phylum Porifera; class Demospongiae; order Axinellida; family Axinellidae; genus Axinella; species Axinella damicornis. The sequence continues at coordinate 7,652,062 of OZ007518.1, read as the reverse complement.
GCTGGCCCTCACCAACCTCGTTCCCTGACCTTTCCGAAGTGATCATTCAAGAACAAGACTGTTGTACGGTGTTCGTTCCGTATAATTATATATACCTCTGAAATGGCCTCAGAAAGCACCCCAGAAGGTGGAAATTGGGAGCTTTGTGGGCACAAAAAAAAATTGCACGCCGCAACATACACCAACCCCTGGCCTGACCACTCTGCAACTGCTTCCGACGGCCCTGAGAGTTAGTACCTTAACTAAATCATTTCTGTGTTGTGTGTAACCCCATTCATCCCAAAAGCCTCAGTGATTCATTTCTTTGCAGGAAGGATCTTATACAGCCAATTCGATACCTGCAGATTGGACCACTGACTTACACAAATGGCAAAAAGCAAACCAGACCTCCATATATTGTTGAATTTCGCTATGATAACCATGGTAAGCAAGTTGTTTGCTAGAACGAACACCCAATGTTTTTATGGCTACATGTACGACGTCATGAAGAGGTAGCTAGTCAATTAGTTCTGAGTTGCTCGGACATAAAGGTATACCTGCTACTGCTAAGGGTGTACTGCAGAGTATGTGTCAAGTGTCCACCACGTATCAAACGCTAGCTTGGCTAGCTTACGTACATAGCTATACCTTTTGCATAAGGGCTTGAAGTAAAGTGTCAACTTTACTTTACTTCAAGCCCTTATGCAAAAGGTTTAGCAGAGGTTTATGCTGAAGGTAAATTATGCAAATGGTTTATGTTACTTATAAGTATCAACTTTAGGCCTGAGATAATTATGCCTCAACTTTAGCTATTATTCTATTCCTTACTTCTTTCAAAATCTTGCTATTATTCCCCAAACCCTTGCTATTATTATTCTCAACAAATAACTTTATAGTAAAATGCATTTTTAACACGCAGGGTTAAAATGAACGAGCACTGAGAGGATGTGGTGATGATCATGAGCGGAAGTGAACTTATCCAGGGATGCGCATGCGTGCTGGTTACTGTGGTCACGTTGCTAGGGCAGTAACGTTGCATAAACTAGTATAGGCGCATGCGTGCCTTGATATTGGTCAGTTACCAGTTAGTTACAAGAGTGCAGTGGTACCATGCAAGCAGCATTTCGATGTTAGCAGTCAGTTGTCCGTTTGCATGTCCACGGTTAGTAACAGTGGGGAGAATGAGCTCTACGGAAGAAGGAGATCGTTCTGCTGGCAAATTGTCGGGAGCCGGGCTAGACGGTGTGGTGGAACTAAACGATGTCAGTACTGAGCTAGCTAGCTAGTCCGATGGAAGAGTTGGAGACGAGAATTATTGAGCAGTTACTAGCCCGTACTGTGTGGCGACACCGGTCGCGGGAGGCCTCGTCGGGGTGTACCGGTGAAGGTATTTACAGGACGGGTGCGTATTAACAGTGGTAAAGGGCACGTAGCTATAAATTATTGTTGGAGAAGTGTTGTGTTGTGGTAATAATGCTGTCGCAGGGTTGTTTTTAAGAAAGAACCCATGGTTTTGGTTTTAATTATGTAGTGGGGGTACACCATATATCACAATTGCGACTCAATGAAGGTATATTGGCAATGCGTTGTGTTGACTGCAGGTTAACACTTCCATGCAGCATGTACTACTGTGTAGGTGAATGGTGGCAGTGGAGTAATACTGTGATGGGTACATAATATTATGCTTACCCAGTAGTGGGTCATGTGGTCATGTGGTTCTTAGTGGTAGTTTGTTGCTGGCTCATATTGCTAGGTATAGGTGGTTAGTGACAGTGTGCACCATAATTATGTCAGCAAGTAGCAGTTATAATGCTGCATGTTTATAATTAAGTTTGGTAGTATTTAATAGTTATAACACGTCTACGAGGGCTGTATCTGATTTACAATCACGACACCCGAGGGCGCGCAGCGCCCAAGGGTGGAGTGATTGTAAATCAGATGCTGCCCCAGTAGGCGTGTTATAAATGTGGTTTAATGCTAGTTAAACAAGGTTAATCGACGAATTATCCTGACCGCGCAATCCATACTCCTTGGCGAGCTGCGCATGCGCACTCTGTGCTTCATCCTGGCGGCTGCCTAGCTTGCACCTCGACTTGCTGATTTCGGCTCATCCATTTCAAGTTTTCCCACCCATGTATACCCACCCCTCCTGACTTTATTCATTACTCCGTCCCATTTAATGAGACGTTGTCGTAACCTAGCTAGTTAGTTCGAACTAGGTTGAAGGTTGACAGTGGAACTGGAGAAATACTTCTTATGGGAATGAATATACCAACTGGCAAACAAGCACAAACAAGAGGCTAAATACCTATACAAGAACACAGGAACTGGAGCGAGCCTCCAGGGTACAAAGAGCCAGCCAGGAGCAGGCCTCTAACATTACAAGAAAGGACAAAAAGATACATGCAGAGATAGCTATAACAAAAAGGACCACAAGTACAGCAGATATCATACAAGTAACCAAAACACTACAAAGTACCAGTACAGGAAATGAAGTAAGTAATGACTTAGGTACAATGAAGTAAGTAATGACTAAGTACAGTTATTACACTTCCTCCCACAGTAGATTATGAGTAGCCTATTACAAAATAATTAACTAAATTATGTGTGGTGAGAAAGTCTGTCTGGCCTCACGGAAACACGACCAGAACGTCGAACCGGAGGAGGAGAAGGAGGTGTTGATGGAACCAGATGCTGTGGAGGTGGATCGGGTATCTCGACCAAATCATCAGTAGCTAGTGGGTACAGCACATACTCGGGGGCGAAGCTGATCACAGTGTCGACGTATGGTGCGACCATCAGTTAGCTGAATCTTGTAGGACAAGGGACCAGCTGTGTGGATGATAGTGCCAGGTATCCAATCTTCTTTGGAGGGAAGATCACAAATGTAAACAGAGTCACCGATGGAGAACTTCCGGGGCTTCGTATGTTGATCCCGATTTCGTTTCTGTATCTCCTGTCGGGAGCGAACGTTTTGCGCGAGATTGGGGCGAACAAGGTCAAGGACCGAGCGAGGTCGACGACCAAGGAGTAACTCTGCTGGAGTGATTCCGGTAGTGGTGTGGGGGGTCAGTCGGTTGTTCAAGAGGAACTTCGACAGTCTATCTTGTAGACCACCATCGGGAGTCTTCTTCATGAAGGATTTGAAAGTCTGTACAGCTCGTTTTGCTAAGCCGTTCGTTGCTGGGTGGTAAGGGGCAGAGGTGGTATGGCGAATGCCATTCTGCTGAGTGAATGTCTTAAACTCTGCACTCGTAAAAACGGAGCCGTTATCAGATACCAAAAGTTCAGGGATGCCATGAGTGGCAAAGATTTCACGTAGAGCCGTGACTGTGGTGGAGGTAGTGGCGGTCTTGACCATCTTCACCTCCATCCACTTTGAGTGCGCGTCCACAACGACTAGGAACATGTGTCCAAGGAGAGGCCCTGCATAGTCAATGTGTAAGCGTGACCAGGGACGTTCAGGCCATTCCCATGGTTGAATCGGAGCTACTGTTGGGAGATTCTGAGACCGTTGACAAGCATTGCATGTTTTCACTTTTAGTTCTAGTGACTTGTCTAGGCCAGGCCACCAGATGAAAGATCGAGCCAAGCTTTTCATCCGTGAGATGCCTGGGTGACCTTCGTGTAGCTCTTCGAGTATTCTCTCTCTTCCTGGGGGTGGGATGACAACTCGGGAGCCCCAGAGGATGCAGCCGTCGTGTAGGCTTAACTCTGTCTTCCGCTGCTGGTAGGGAGCAAAATCGGGTTCGTTGGTCTTCTCCCATCCAGAAGAGAGCATCAGTTGCACTTTGGAGAGGGTTGGGTCACGAGATGTCCACTTGCGGATCTGAGTTGCTGTCACAGGGAGAGACTCTATAGCATGTTGAGGGCAAGTGTTGTCTCGCCAGGCAGAGGGGGAGATTGAGTACAGTTGGGGAGAGGCAGTCGACTGAAGACATCAGCGTTGGCGTGGTCGGGACCAGGCTTATACTGAATCGAATAGTCATATGCACCAAGAGTGAGAGCCCACCTCTGGATGCGCGCGGAGGCTAGGATGGGGACACCACTTGTTTCCTGGAAAAGGTGCTGGAGGGGTTTGTGGTCTGACAAAATCTTGAAATGACGACCGACAAGGTATTGGTGGAAGCGTTTCACACCGAAAATAATTGCCAAACCCTCCTTGTCCAGCTGAGAGTACTTCTTCTCGGCTGGTCCCAGCGATCGAGAGGCGTAGGCAACCGGATGTTCTGAGCCATCTTCGAGCTTGTGCGACAGGACTGCACCCACGCCATAGGGTGATGCATCACAGGCCAGTTGGAGAGGTTTGGCGGGGTCGTAGTGAGCCAGCACACTTTCAGAGGTCAGAATTTCCTTCACCCGATCGAACGCGTCCTGCTGGTCGGAACCCCAGGTCCAAGTGGAGTAACCTGTGTAGAGGAGAGAGGAGGGTGGATAAATTTCGAATGAATTTACCGTAGTAGTTGAGGAGCCCGAGGAAACTTTTCAATTGGGAGACATTGCTGGGTGCTGGAGCTTCCTTCAGAGCCTTGACCTTCTCATCTGTCGGTTGGAGGCCGGCAGAGGAGATCCTGTGTCCAAGGTATTCGACAGAGGGCAGCATGAAGCAGCACTTTCTGCGTTTGAGGCGAACACCTGCGTCCGTCAGTCTGCGGAGGACTTCGTCGAGCGTTTTGATGTGGGCTTCGACGGTGGGACCCGTGACGAGGATGTCGTCAAGGTAGACGCAGACATGAGGGAGCCCCTGGAGGAGGCTGTCCATGGTCCGTTGAAAAATGGCTGGGGCTGATGCAACTCCGAAAGGGAGGCGATTGTAACGGAACAGTCCCTTGTGGGTGTTGATCGTTGTGTACTGTTTCGAGTCTTCCGTCAGAGGGATCTGCTGGTAGGCGTGTGCCAAGTCCAACTTCGTGAAGAGCTTCCCGCCAGAGAGCGATGCAAAGATGTCCTCGATGCGCGGGAGTGGGTATGGGTCAGTCTGGGAGACAGCATTGACGGTCAGTTTATAGTCGCCACAGATTCGAATGCTGCGTCGCGTAGAGCTTTACGTAAAAAAGCAAAAAATCCGACGTGTAGTACGTGGGACGATTTTACGTGCCCAATCCCACGGGTAGTACATTTGTACGTGGGACGATTTTACGTCAACAACTCCACGTACAGTACGTGGGACGATTTTACGTACGCCCAAATGACGTAAAATCCCCCAGTGTAAGTTGGGATAGTATATCTTACGTGGCAGGATTTTACGTCGATTGAAGTGACGTAAAATCTTCCCTCGTAAGATGCATGGATCGACGGACGCAAGATACGGAATATGCATGAGTGATATTAAGTGGGAGGAGCTGGGTAAAACTGCAATTGGAGGGCGGGGCTAGACGTGATGGGCTGGGCGCGGAGGATAGGTCAACCATGAATCTCATCATCATCGGAGTAAGTAGATCCACGGCCATACACGTAGCTATAGCTATATGTGGCCCATTAATTTTGTGCAGTAAATTAAGAGGACGTTGGTCCTGCAGGAAGTAGCTACATACTGTATACGTAATGGGCATGCATGTGCATTCAGCACTGGCCTTGGCCGATACCTAACTTGATTGCCCTACTTCCTGCCGGACCAATAACCACTTTGTACATGTGAATTTCATGATGTACTCCTGCATAACTGATATTCCGTGTTCCATCACAGAAATGAATAGATAAGGTTATAAAATGTTTAATAAGTTGATGAATGTTGCCATGGCATACCACATTACAAAAGATGTCAGGTGAAGTGATAGTCTGCCTTGAACAGACAGTATGAGTTTTCACCTGAAAAATAGATAAGTGGCTTGTATATCAATGGGTAGGAACTCACCATTGTGTAGAGTTGCTGCTGTTGTATAGTGCATAAGTATAAGTGTTCTAGGAAACAATGCAATAGTCTTTATCATCTGCCTTGAAGTATGGTCACTTGGGAAAAAGGCCGCATATATGATCATTTGTTGGATTGTACTGGGTCACCATGCCTGCCCACCAAGTATTTGCGGTACCATTCTCGTTTTCAAACTCCATTTCGATATTTTTTCCCATATCTGGGGTGATGCACTGCTGTTTACTTGTGTGTGAACACAAGTAAACACTTGGGTGGTGGTTGGTTGTATATCGTCCATTTTCCTTTTCCTACATTTGAGAGCGCTTTAGCTACCCTTACTAGTGTTTGTTAGATCTTTAAGCACTGACTTACTGGTGCCTTGAAAGCTGCATTTCTTATCAGGTGGTCCGTATTGACACAGTCATGGAAGTGTTCCTGTGCCTTCATCAGTGGAACAAGAGGACATGAGTTGGTAGGTCGAGGAGAGCCACATACACTCAGGAGAATTGCCTGCTGTTTGGTAGCGTCCTTTATCCCGTTTGCCACGAAGTAGAGTTGTAGACGCTCCGTGTAGGAGATCCAGTCCTCTGTGTCTGAATGGAACTCGCTGATGTGTCCAATGGATTGGGCCATGTCTGCTCGGAGAAGTAGCCTTTTATCCTCGTTGCCAATTGTCGTAACCTAGCTAGTTAGTTCGAACTAGGTTGAAGGTTGACAGTGGAACTGGAGAAATACTTCTTATGGGAATGAATATACCAACTGGCAAACAAGCACAAAACAAGAGGCTAAATACCTATACAAGAACAAAGGAACTGGAGCGAGCCTCCAGGGTACAAAGAGCCAGCCAGGAGCAGGCCTCTAACATTACAAGAAAGGACAAAAAGATACATGCAGAGATAGCTATAACAAAAAGGACCACAAGTACAGCAGATATCATACAAGTAACCAAAACACTACAAAGTACCAGTACAGGAAATGAAGTAAGTAATGACTTAGGTACAATGAAGTAAGTAATGACTAAGTACAGTTATTACAGACATGATCTGAGCTGGGCCAATAACTGGAGGCTCCACCCCCAGTAATATACCCCCAAGCTTCGGATAGTATACTTTATTATGGGGTTCAAGCTAATTACTGGGTGCTTAGGCATAATGCTAATAAATGCTTGCCCCTGCAATTGAGTGCTCTAGCCCTCCGGTTGGCCCAGTTCACCCCCAAAAGGAGAGGTGTGGCATACAGTGCACGGTGCTCACCAAATCTGCCTCTGCATGCAACCTGAGGAGATTAACTATATGTTGAGTGGGTTAGGGCTTCCCAAGTGCAAGCATGAACTGCTTGTCTGCTTAGTTGAGAACAAAATCCCAGTAAGTGTGCAACCACAGTGTTACAACCAGTTGTAACACTGATCGCAGTGTTACAAACACTGACCGCAGTGTTACAACCACTGGCGCTGCCTTTGATCCGCCCACGCAACATGCCGCAAAGGTCATTATACTGCCACAGGTGCGTGGTTACCCTGAGTGTGTGTGGTAGTAGGTCATGCTGTCAAGCACGGTGGTTTTTTTGTACATATAGTGTGGCAGCAGGTCACCATATTGCTGTGTAGCAGCAGGTCACCCTACTGCCGTGGGTGCATGGTACAATATATCTGTCATTAATATTGGTATTGGCCCTTATAAGGGTTGTGGTGAAGTTTGAACGTTACTGGTCGTGGTAAAGTGCACGTAATGGTGCAGTTTTGTATTATGAGAGTTGAATTAATGCCGCAGTGGTATACAATAATTGTTTTGTTGTTGGTTAGGATTGAAAGGATTGTTTTGGTATGTGTGCTGTGGTAGGGGTACACCGTATGTATTATGTATGATGCAGTTCTAGCTGTGGAAGCGTCATGGTTCAATGCAGCTAGTTGAAGGCATTGCAAGAGTATTGGCATTTGGGGTTGGTTTTTGCAGAGGATTCTCAGCCATGTAACACTGATATTGCAGCTATATATGTAGGGGCATGGGTGGCGTTGCATTGAAGTAACATACATATAGCCACATCATGGGCCGGGATCGTTTATTGCTGGCAGTAGGTCGTACAGCCGCAGGTGGTTATGCTATTGTTACGTGGCAGCATGCAATATATGATATTTCACTGCCGCAGGTGTAGGGTTTCCCAGTATGAGGCAGCAGGTCATGCTGTCATGTTTTGGTGGTTGTTCAAGTTGTAGTGGTGGCGTGCAGTATGTTATTAGCTACTGTGGGTGTACGTGGTTGTTTGTGGCAGCAGGTCATGCTGTCATGTTTTGGTGGTTGTTTGTAGTGGTGGTGTGCAGTATGTTATACTGTGGGTGTACTGTGGTTCTTGTTAGTGGCAGCAGGTCATACTGTCATGTTTTGGTGGTTGTTAGTGGTGGTGTGCAGTATGTTATACTGTGGGTGTACGTGGTTGTGTGTGGCGGCAGGTCATGCTGTCATGTTTTGGTGGCCTGTTAGCGCCTAGCGCCTGTTCAGCTACATTGTAATGTATCATTGGGTGGATTCTCATTACATGGATCTGAGTACGTAACTAGCGCCTGTTCAGCTACATTGTAATGTATCAGTGAGTGGATACTCATTACATGGGTCTGAGTACGTAACTAGTGCCTGTTCAGCTACATTGTAACGTCTCATTGGGTGGATACTCATTACATGGATCTGAGTACGTAACTAGCGCCTGTTCAGCTACATTGTAATGTATAATTGGGTGGATACTCATTACATGGATCTGAGTACGTAACTAGCGCCTGTTCAGCTACATTGTAATGTATCATTGGGTGGATACTCATTACAAGGATCTGAGTACATAACTAGCGCCTGTTCCTCAAGTGGAATAAGGTGTGACTCAATGATATTGACGTAATGCGGAAAGATTACGGAATATTGTTATTGATCCGCGGAAGCTTCCTCGCGGTTGCGTTTGTGAAGTAGCTAAGTATGGCTCCCGTTCTAGCCATCCAAAATATCGATCTGCTCCCGTGATATATAGTAGCTTGTTGTTACCTACGGTGGATGGCCTTTGAGTGTTGGGGATAGTAGTCTCTGTCCGCTTTTCCAGTCGTGTGCTAAGACCGTGAAAACCGTGATGGGAGTACTGCAGTTCATAAGAAATGAGGAAACATCGCTTCAGTCGGAGCAGTTCCACACCGAATAGCCGACTTTTTTCTACTCATTTTGCTTCACTATGCACAAGTCATCCAGGATCTCGAATGGGATAGCAAAGGACGAAGGTTTGAAAGAACTGTGACGCGATATGTTTGTCAAAATCGCTCATTTTCATGATCGGTGTAAAACAAACGCTCTTATCTCCCGTACGGTTTGTAATTCTCTGGACCCCAAGTGAGTTTTAGTTAGTACTCAGACTGGGCTTTGCTGCTACAACAGTATAAACCCTAGCTCTAGGGAGAACTGCTCCGACTTTTCTAATATTTTGCGATGGCATAATTCTCTTCATCGGCGGGGCGGATGTTGGCGTGGCCAATAAATGACGTCATAGAACGGTCACAACTAATTAATGCTAAATGTTTTTGAAGTATGAGGTTCATGGTGTACAGCTAACATGATATATGCCACCTCAAACTTTAAGTACAGTGGTCACACCTTAACCCTTTAACCACCGAATTCTTCCCACCCAGACCACACATTTTCATGCATTCAGCGCACACCACTTTCGTAGGTACTCCTCTCCCACAGCATTCGCTCCTCAGCGGCCAAACTTGGTGGGGCCCGCACACATGGAGAGACCCCTCTGGCAATACCGTTAATGATATTCATGACCCCCCACAAGGCCAGCAATCGGAGGTCAAAGGTGGATGTCAGCCGGATTTTCGCCCAGCATTTCCCTAAACTTGGGCCAGATCTGACTGATGGCACACCTTACACCACCAATTTGCAGGTTTTCTTGAGGCCCTGGGTGGGGTCTATGAATATCATTAGAATCAAAAATTCTCGGGTCAATGAATCTCATTAAAATCAAAAAACGCCCTCGACAGCCCGAAGGGGGGGCTGCCGCCCCCCCTTCGAAACCCCCCCGCTTGTACGTTTAGTGGGGGAGGCGCGCCGAAATCTGACCAAATTTTTGAGTTCGGGCCTTAAAGTCGTCCCTAGGCCCTCTGAAGACTTTTTGGTCTCTTTTTGGACTGGCGAGAAGCCCTACAAGTGCATAGGGTCTAAATGACGCCTATAGACGTCAATGGGGCTTAAAGGGTTAATCCACCAGAGTCAGCTACATTGTAATGTATCATTGGGTGGATACTCATTACAAGGATCTGAGTACATAACTAGCGCCTGTTCAGCTACATTGTAATGTATCATTGGGTGGATACTCGTTACATGAATCTGAGTACGTAACTAGCACCTGTTCAGCTACATTGTAATGTATCATTGGGTGGATACTCGTTACATGGATCTGAGTACGTAACTAGCACCTGTTCAGCTACATTGTAATGTATCATTGGGTGGGTACTCATTACATGGATCTGAGTACGTAACTAGCACCTGTTCAGCTACATTGTAATGTATCATTGGGTGGATACTCGTTACACGGATCTGAGTACGTAACTAGCACCTGTTGAGCTACATTGTAATGTATCATTGGGTGGGAACTCGTTACATGGATCCGAGTACGTAACTAGCACCTGTTCAGCTACATTGTAATGTATCATTGGGTGGATACTCGTTACATGAATCTGAGTACGTAACTAGCACCTGTTCAGCTACATTGTAATGTATCATTGGGTGGATACTCGTTACATGGATCTGAGTACGTAACTAGCACCTGTTCAGCTACATTGTAATGTATCATTGGGTGGGTACTCATTACATGGATCTGAGTACGCAACTAGCACCTGTTCAGCTACATTGTAATGTATCATTGGGTGGGCACTCGTTACATGGATCTGAGTACGTAACTAGCACCTGTTCAGCTACATTGTAATGTCGCCAAATTATATGGGCACTTGATACGTACTCTATGGTATTGCCAACAAAAGCAACACTGTTACTGTGGTCTGCTTCTCTGTCCCTAGAAACATATTTTAATCGGATAGCATTCTCCTTCACTGTGGTCCCAACACACACAACACCTGATTCAACCCGTAATCATACCACACGCGAAGAGATCAATTCCCTGCGAGAGGCACTCCTTCGTGTTGTACACAGCCCTTACTGTTTCAGTGCTAATGGAATTATTCTTGGAGACTTCAACCAGGTGCAGAAAAATGTTTTGGCAAAATTTGAAAGTCAATTGGATAAAGATAAGAATTTTTGGGAAGTGAAGTACACAGGTTCCAGCAGTGCACTATCAACCAAAGACAACAACCAGTTGGAGAGGTTTGACTGATTTGTTTATACGTAATATCCCTGTGGGTCATAGACATAATAATGTACGATGTATTATGGAGCTAAATGAAGCCAAATTTCGATGGACAATTTCCTCTTTGTGGTTATAGGTAGCTAGAGGGTTCAAATAGTGTCAGTCCTACTACTGTGGTTGTAGATATAGCTAGCTGCGTAGACGATGAAATAAAAAATTCAGTCATAGTATTATTCCAGCTTTCATCAGAGGTGGAGGAAGCAAAAGGTGTGTGTGTGTGTGTGTGGGGGGGGGGGGGGGGGGGGGGGGGGGGGGGGGGAGAGAGAGAATGAAGTGCACATGTACAGCTGCTCCGCTATATATGGCAATTATCTTAAATATTTGGGGGTGGATTGACATAGAGCAGTACATAATTATTACGCTGTTATGAGTCTTATGAACCTTTCATCAGGAGCTCCTTCCTCCTCTCTGTTCCAACAGGATTTACATTTATGGACCTTTTCTTCACAAGGCAGTCAATAAGGCAGCGAGAAATTTGGAGTACTACACGACATACCCTGTTAGCCAGCGGGTAAAAATGCCATTGTTGTCATACTTAGATTCATAGCTGCATGTGATTGCCGAGTACGTTAGCGTGACACTCTGAATCAGGGATCCCTTTCTCATGAAGTATGTGCGTACAGTACGTTAGCGTGACACTCTGAATCAGGGATCCCTTTCTCATGAAGTATGTGCGTACGTGTTGTGCCACACATAGGAACATTACGGTATCCGGCAAGCTGCTCAAATCTTATTGCCAACGAGGACGGCATGGCATTTTCAACCTTGAATGCAGTGCTGTTTAACGGACTTTCCACCAGTGGAGGTATATTTTCAATTCAGAAAACACGACGTTTCGACCAAGTTCTGTTGGTCTTCATCAGGCATTATACATAGACAGTACAGTGAGCTACTTATATAGTATACAGAATGATGTCATTATCTACTAAAAACGGAATTACTAAAAACGGAACTAAAAAATAGAACAGAGAGGTCCGGAATAGCATGTGTGGACGAAGACAAGGCTCGAACAACGGTGAGTTATTACACATGTATATGTTGGGTGAATGGGTTCCAGATGTCACTGAGGCCAAGTCCTGTGTCTCGGTTGAAGTTTTGGTGCCTTCTGATGAGCAGGGCTTCTTTGATTTTTCTTGGCCAGAATCGTCCTCTGTCAATAGTACTTCACTCTGGTCAAATGCTATCCGATGATCTTCGTTGATGGCATGTTCAGCAATAGCGGATTTCTCTGGCTGCATAAGTCTGCTTTTGTGTTCTGTCAGTCTCGTGTCCAGCTTGCGACCTGTTTCACCAATGTAGACTTTAGGGCAGATCATCGGATAGTATTTGACCAGAGTGAAGTACTATTGACAGAGGACAGATTCTGGCCAGGAAAAATCAAAGAAGCCCTGCTTATCAGAAGGCACCAAAACTTAAATCAAGACACAGGACTTGGCATCAGTGACATCTGGAACCCATTCACCCGACATATACATGATTGTGTAATAACTCACCGTTGTTCGTGCCTTGTCTTCATCCACATATGCTATTCCGGACCTCTCTGTTCTATTTTTTAGTTCCGTTTTTAGTAATTCCGTGACGTCATTCTGTATACTATATAAGTAGCTCACTGTACTGTCTATGTATAATGCCTGATGAAGACCAACAGAACTTGGTCGAAACGTCGTGTTTCCTGAATTGAAAATATACCTCCACTGGTTGAAAGTCCGTTAAACAGCGCTGCATTCGATGTATACGCCAGTACCATGACCTTCTCGAAACATATTTTCAACCTTGCATGGAAATTGGTGCATGGACGAGCATGCCCGACCTTCAGGTTTTCAGAGCTAGAGCTGCTACATCTGGAGTTGAACAGCTGCCAGTTTTAAAACTCAAACTGTTACTCGCAAGCACATGGCCAGGCAACATATACATAATTATACGCATATACAGCACAAGGCAAGTTGCAGATATATACATAATTACTCCTTTGTGGATTGCTATAACTGCAAATAGTGACTGGGGTTTATATTCTTTATCTTTTACAGAAAGTCAGTGACCACTTCCCTATTGTGTTCAGCATGGACTTACGGAAGATGAGTGACTGGTACACACGTGAGTACCAATACAGTAGCTATAGACCATGCATTCTCCTACTGCACATGCAGGAAGTTGTGGCTGGAGAATATAGAAAAGCAAGAAAGTGTATAGCAGATAGATAGATAGATAGATAGATAGATAGATAGATAAAAGTCTCGTCACAAAGACAGCAGGCCTACTTTCACCGATAAGACTAGAGAGACAAGTGTACAAGAAAATGTTTACAACCAAATGATAGTACGTGGTATAGGGAGGGAATTATAGAGTAGAGGAAGGGAGCTAGGGGTTAGCAGATGTCATTGGGATTTACAAACTAATCTTGCTTAACGACGTCTGTAGACCTGCTCGTTCTGCCCTCAACTTTCTTCCAATAGAGTAGTCATGCACTCATTAGTTGCCTGTAGAACCATCACAATTTGGAAAAAAATTGCACGCTTTTCTATGGGAGTATATGTATGGCAACTCCAAAAGAGGCACATCCAGCTCAGCCTCTGTCATCTTTACAAAATTGTGAATAGTCTGACTGACTTTCCTGCTGCTCCAGTATTTCCCCCAGACCATTTTCATAAGACCAGGTCAAGTGATAAACCAGCCTTTAGTGTTCCTAAGTTTAGAACCAGTGCCTACCAGTATTCGTTTTTTCCTAACACACTCTCTCTATGGAACGATCTGCCAAAGGATATTTTTATGCATTGCTCTTTTAATTCTTTTAAAAGATCTGTGCTGCTTTACTTATAACTTTTTGGTACACTTTGTATTTAGCTCTTTACTAGTTGTGCATCCTTTGCTTCTGCATAAACTATTATAAATTTTTTTAAAAATTAAATAAACTCTATAAGTATGTGATTAGGAATTTTTACTGTCATATGCCCACTACAGTTCAATGTGACCCCTTTATACCAAAACACCGGTCTGATCAACTGGAATACAATCATGCCCGCGAGAAAACCTTGGTTAGAACAAGTAGACGTCGTCGTCAAGCGGACAGATCTTCCTGTGAAGCCTGCCTTGCAGTGCACTTACAGGATGGAGTCCATCCTGCTGGAGCCCTCTCCTCCTCCAGTGCTCTGGGAGTTACACCCACACCAATCCATCGAGGAGATGCAACCTTCTGGAGGTTTGATTCTTTGATGTTGATCAAAAGCTAACGTATAAGAACAGCTTTCCATGGAAGCTGTGTGTTGTTTTCATGAGACGACAATTGAACCCCTCAGAACCAGAGTGGCCTACCTCAAAATCAAGTACTGGAGATTGCATGAATTGCACAAAAATGGAGTAAAAAATATGCAATGGGTATGAGCATAAAACCGAAATTTTGAAATTCTCAGCAGCTCCTGAAACACATTTTAACAGTATTCTCAAGTTTAGGGGGGCAAGTTCAATGTTTGTGGGTTGGACCACTCTGGTTCTGAGGGGTTCAATTCAATCTTGCATGTGCCCAGATCCCATTCGGAAGAAAATCTTTTCCGAGTGAGGTCTGGTCACAAGACTAATGAAAACATAGACAGGCCTGTAATCCTTATATTAGACAGACACTAATTGTACATTGCAATTACATACAAGGCTAGTTGATGGCTACTGGACCCCAAGACTAGCAAATTAAACAATGCTTAGACAGAAATGAACTCTTAACACGTCAATCAGACATGAACTCTTAACAACGTCAAAGGTAAATAGCTACAACAGCCAGTATAAATACTAGTGCATACGTGGTTGACCGCGCAGAGATGCCTCGCGGGAAGCTTTGATATAATTTGGCAGTTGCAGAACATAATCACAAGCGATGGCAAGTCTCTGTGAACGGCAAACGTCAACGTCTTCCTACTTACCAAGTCTCTTTCTCTTGCGGTCAGCCGCTCTGGGGGTGGGTATATACACTGGATGGGTACATATTACACTAGTGTGGAATGTTCAGGGGGACACATTACACTATAGGGCATTAGCTATATCACCTGTCTATAGGAGGAAAGCATTTAGGGAGGAGACTTTACACTTTAAGCTTACAGGCAAGGATTTATAGGCTACTGGGGTCCATTAGCCATGAGCCATCAACAAGAGAAGATGCCTCTTGCCATTGTGTTCAGATTAGGAGGTTTACTCTACACCTATTCTGCACTGTACACTGCTCAGTTCTTGCTTTCTATTAGGATGTTCCACTTCAACGGAGATTTCCTAATCTTCCAGAATGAAGAGCATGTGGAAGACTGGTGTGACAGTCCTGGCAATCCCTGCTTTGATTGTAGGGGCATTACTGGTGTCACCATATATGAGCAATGTGCAGATCGAATCATGTGCCCTCATTTGTCTGAGAAGCTGATGGAGCTGACATTCCGTGTGAAGAATTGCTTTGAAAGCAGTGAGTCCTTCAGTCAGTTCATGGCTACAAAATCTGCTCATAATATTGTTCCAGATACGTAGACTCACTACTAGTGTTCCCTCTCCTTCTATCTCCCTACCTCCTCCCTGTCCTTCATTTATCTCTAGCTAGCGTAATATCTAGAAATAACTTTTTTAGATCTTGTCAATGCCATTGCCAGGATGCTTGAAATGGCCGGGCACAGAGTTTATGGAAGCCTCTGCATAAAGTATTGAAGTATCCTATACAGGGGCCGTTGCTTCACAGGACTCCCAGGGAGACCAGCCCCTGGCTGATGGGACCTACCTGTCAAAAATTCCTATCCTATCCTAATTCTGGACCTGTTTTAACGAGTAGCTAACTTACTAGAATATACTCTTCTGTGTACTGATCTCCTCACTGCACACTGAGGGCAACTACCTCATTTGGACTGTGTAGCATGCAGCCATGAGTCCAGATCAATGTAATTTATTGGGGACTTGAGCACATGCACATGACAGATGTAGTATATACACCACTGAACTTGGTTGCACCATAAATTACAATTCTGTTTCTATTAGGGACCGTCATTGTTCATGAGGCGTGGGATGAGCCAGACTCTCAGTACCCCAATGGCCGTAGCTCTCCAGAATCCCTCCATACCAGTGGGCAAGAAGCAGAAGTATCTGTTTCAGAACCTATACCTGAAGATGTGATTATTTCCCAAAGGGACTACAGCAGTGAAAATTCTCTTCTTAGTCAACTGGCTTCCTTGGCAGTTTGCACGGGGATGGAGTATGTGAGAATCAATCCTGACAGAAACACCGTTTCTGTTGCAGTAAGGAACTGCTTCAATGAAAATACCAGGTATTGCAGAATGCAGTTGTCATTTTGATTTGATCTGGTTTGAGTGTACGCCAATCTTTAATTGTATTAGGTAGTGGGAAGAACTAGCCTCGTTCCCATGCAGGCCCTGCCACCAGCCATTATTTGCATATTGCAGGTGATCAAATACTGGCAGTGGGCCTGGAACGAGGCTAGGGAAGAACTGTCATCTAATGAACCCACAAACAACAATGTTGGCTGTATGTGATGTCACATACGGTATTACCTGTGTGTTAATTGGTGTGATCCGTATTCTAGCTGCCTATGAATGATGATATATAGCTGTATAGTACTCAGACTACTTAGGCATGTAGTATCCGTCCACCCATTCAGCAGAATAAGCGCTGTGTAAGCTGTGAATATCAATGACCGGCTATGAATATATAAGTCCATTTTTCACGCAAGGAAGCGACGAAAAGCTGGGCGGGGCCTGGGAACGAGGCTACGTCTTTGCGAAGTCCTTGAGAAGAAATGCTCGACAGAGAAAGCACGCTGTAGTTCATACTTCACTCTTTTTGAATGCTGCTCAAAACTTTTGTGATAGGTGGGCCCTTACTACACTGCCCTGTGCAGTAACTTTCGCGTGAAGAGGGGGGTGGGCGCTTGTTACGTGGTGGGCGCTTGATACGTACTCTTCGGTAGATGCATATCCATGGGGTGAGAGTAAGACCTGAGGCATCATTCTGAAAATAGGTTTGCCCTACGTATACCCCACCAGCAGTCTGCTTGCTAGCTGTCTACCAACTTTAGCAAATCATGCAGCCCCCCAA
This sequence comes from Axinella damicornis, assembly GCA_963931865.1. Taxonomy (NCBI): domain Eukaryota; kingdom Metazoa; phylum Porifera; class Demospongiae; order Axinellida; family Axinellidae; genus Axinella; species Axinella damicornis. The sequence continues at coordinate 7,634,769 of OZ007518.1, read as the reverse complement.
GTTATGTCTAGCTACTTAGCTTTAAATTGTACCGGGCTTCTCCCCTTGATCTCAGTCTGGCAGCTTAGATAAGCCTTAGAGCATATGCTGGCATAACGAACAGCTGCATGATAATGGAAGGTCGATCGGACTTTGTTGGTGCTTTTAGTTTATGTGTGATAGAACAGCTAGAGCTAGACTGACTGTCAATGTCTACTTCCAGTACAGGGCTAATTTTCGTGACTAGAGTTTTATCTAATAGACCACAAGGCCATGTGTGCTCATGAAAGAACGAGCATAATGTGAGCATAATAAACACGTGAGCATAGCATAAAACGACAATTTTGAGCATAATTCGCCATAGCCTTAGGCAGCACAATCTTATTTGTACATGTTGACCGAGTATACCCAGTAAAAGAGGGGCTTCTCGTACTACCGGTATATTAATTTTATCAGATTGCTTGCTGTATGTACTCCTCCCTATACAGCATTCCCACCTGTCAAGAGCCCTCCATCAGCAATGGGATTTATACTGGTGTTCATGATGGTCCAATCTTTCAGAAGGGAGAGACTATCCATGCCATTTGTGAACCAGGGTACAGGCTTGAAGGACCAATTTTCAGATATTGCATTGATGAGAACGAGTGGTTGGGTTCAGAAGCACTCTGTGTGAGAGGTAATGATTAGTAGCTGCAGGCACAGGAAAAACTGCCTATTGATATGGGACAGGATGGGCACAGAGCTGTACGGTGTCCACATCGTCTGCTCACCCATTCAAGTCCACGATGAGACAATTTGAGCTTTCTTATTTGAGAAATTCTCCTGCATAGAGGAGTGCCTATTGGGTGTGGTCTATGCAGGAAATAACGTAATATTCAAAAGTGAAGTAGTCTCACAACAGACTCGAACAGACGTGTGGATGGTGCAATCACTCAGCATCTTTGACAATGGCAGTGTCCATCCAGTCCCATACTTACAGTGACGTAGTCACCACCTGTGTTTGGAAATGTTAACTGTAGCTAGCAATTGCATCATCTAAGTGAGTACAAATTGAGCAGCATTGCATCACTACATGCTTTCGTCATTACTTAACTTAATCATGTTATCCTACATTTTCTTGCTGTATACAGAAAAATATTATTGTTTCATATTAGTGCCACAGGTACAGATGACAGAATGGCTATAACTACAATTCCAATGCAAAGGATTTGCTACATCATCCAACGTCCTATATATAGGGCAATAATTTCCCTCTAGTTGATCTAACTATAGCATTTCTGGCAGCATTGCTTGCTCACTGTGCACAATAATTGGAAGATTATCCCACTAATGCTTACCTCTCATCCACCCAGTTTGCAACGATCTACGTCTCCCAGATTGTGCAGTCACAGTTTACGATTACGACAGTGGTAGTGTCACTTTTGAGTGCAAGTCAGGATGTGTCCCTAGTGGGCGTAACTCTCCGCTGGTCTGCAATCCAGAAACATTGCAATTTGAGGGGGAGAACACTTTAGTGTGCTCACCTGGTAGGTGTTAATTGTATAGTGTTACCCTCCAAATTGCTTACTTTGTGCTGAGAAATTGGTCTGTGAAGTTGAAATCAATACTGCATATAAGCTGTTTTCATCATAGTGTCAGTTCACAGCTTGCATCTAGTCTTATACTAAGAGTGATAATGAATTATTAGTGTGCATAATTATAAGGTAACTATAGTAACAGCAATTATACATACAGCAGGGATTGCAGCAGGTGCGAAGGATGGTGGCACAGCGTCTGTGCAAACCGGACCTGCCGGACCTGCAATGTGTTAACCTATTATAACCACACATGCATTTAAAGTAAAATTACTTCTTTTTTGCAGCCAATGACACATGTCCCGAACTGTTCCCGCCGCACAAGGGCAACATTGGTTATATTGAGGGTGTTCAAGACCGTGTAGGATCAGTAGCTGAGTTCTCCTGTGAAATTGGGTTTGCACTAGTTGGATATCCCCTTCTTACATGTATGCCTGATGGGAAATGGGATAACAACCCTCCAACATGTGCTGGTAAGGATTTTATGCTAATTAGGTTTACAACAAAGTAACAATCAAGCCAGGTAAATATTTTATGCTTACATACAACCTGCACTTCTCACAGTTGTATAGCCAGGTCTGTAGCCAAGGGGTTCGATCCAGAGGAGGGAGGACACGATCACGTGATGCACTTTTAATTGCGAATCAGTGAGGTCGTAAGTATAGGCTGTACACTTGCACTGCATGTGAAGTCGATTTAGTTGGAGTGCCCTCTGCCAATTTTGAAGATTTTTGCAGTCGCAGTACACTGATACTCTACAGATCGAGCGCCCAGGTGTAGTCCACTGCTAAGACCGACTACACATTTTATATGCATTCAAGAATGCTAGGAATGATAACTAACAACGTGATTTTGTCAAGACATGACGTCATGTCCTCCCTCCTCTGGGTTCGATCCAATCTGACCTCACCAGTGTCATATGTCTACTTTACATGCAAGGCATGTAGCTGCAAGTCATGGCAATAGGCCATTGTAGTGCTGTGCATGGAGGCAGAAAAGAGTGCCAATTCTGTAGAAAGCATGAAGTTGCTAAAATGAAGGTCATGAAACCACCTCATGCCTCTATATAGTTGCATAATTTGAATGTACAGTGTAATTACTGTTGGAGATATAAGTTTACACCAGGAGCTCTTATGTGCTCCTGTTCACACACACCAGACTGATGAAAACTAATAGCTACTTACATGTATGCTATAGGCTAAGCTTCACTCGTGGAGGTCTGAAAACAAAGCTATGCTGGTAAACTTGACTTTATAAACACAGACTGATATGATTAATGATGAATTGTTAAAATGGTAAACTTTAAGTGTGCATGATATAGTAGTTCATACATGGATCACTATGAACACAGACCAATAAAAACATTATGAATCGAAATATTTTTGTACCTCCCCAGGTGACATGAGAGTTTCTGAATTCAGCATTTTTGGATTTGAATACCTCCACACGGACATACTAGTCGATCCCTTTGATTCCAGTAGCCTTGCCAATGCTACCTTTACAGGAAGGCTTTCTTACCCCACTGTCACACTTGTGGGTGTGTACAACACTATTTCTGGAACAGTTAAGTTTAAAAAGCAGATAGACTTACCTTTTGGTGGACTGAACCTGGCTTTCATAGTAGAGGTAAACCTAGCAGTTTCTCAGATAGTGAACCGTTTCTTCCAAGGCATCTTGCTAAACCCGCTAAGAGCAGAGGTTAGAGGCAATTTCAATGGTTTCGAGTGCTTGCTGGACCTTAGAGGCGAGGTGGATGTTCCTTCTGAGGATATTGGTATAAGAGCAGGTGTAGTGCTAGAGTTTTGTGACAACTGTAGCAGAATTTGTTCAGCTCAAGCTGCTAGTCTTTCGGTAACCTTGGAGCAACCATGGAATATCTCCTTGAATGGTTCTTACATGCTATCAGATAATGTCACTACTGTTTCAGTTGGAGGAGCAGTTGATATCCAGAACATCAACATTGAAGTCCTTACTACCCTCCATGGTAACATCAGCCTTTTATCCGTCCAGGACCTTGCCCTTACAGCACATCTTCCGGAACCTGTAGGTACAGACGTAGATGGGAGATATTCAGAAAACACCGGAGTGGCTACATTCTCTGGTTCACTACATACGCAACAGATCCAGTTATCATTTCAGTTGACAGCAGACATTGCTAACAAGATGCTGTCTGATCTGTCCTTCAGTGGAAATCTTACTTCACCATTTTTTGTGTCGCTCCTCAGTTTCTATGAGTTCAGTTCAAATGTGTCGAATCTGAATGTTTTGGGGGAGCTAGACATTGACGGCGGCTTTCTTCTACTTTCTCTTACTATACAGCTGGACCTAACTAGTCGCACAGTCCTGCATTATGACTTCATGGGAATGATCTCTGAGCCTCTAGCAGTTGTGGTTAGAGCCCACTACGGTAGCATGCTTCCAGCGGATGAGCTTGAACTGTGTGGTAGTATAGATCTTCAGAATCACACTCATGCCATAGGTGTGTTTGCTCGGTTGAATGTATCGACCAGTCCTGTCTCAGTTTCTTCCATAATGGTCAGTGGAGTCTTTCCCCTTCCCCTTGACTTCATATCCCTCAGTGGACTGTATGTGAGGCAGTGTTCCTGTGCCTTCATCAGTGGAACAATAATGAGAGAGGACTTCACCTTGACTGCTTCAACAAACCTAACATTCTTTGAAGGACAGGATCCATCTATCGACCAATTAAACATCGAGGTTCACTTTCACCGACCTGTCAACCTCTTCTTGAGGGGTCAGTACATGTACTCTGAAACAAACAACAGTCGCATCATCGTGTATGGCACTTTCAACCTTTCACAGATCACACTATCCACTGAACTTCTACTTGTGATGAGTGGTATGAGTCCACTCACAATATCTCATTTCCGTTTTGATGGCACTTTTCCGTTCCCTCTAAACCTAGAGGTTTCAGGTGATTACAACAGTACCTCCAGTGAGATCAGCTTGGCTGGAGGGGTGCAGTATAGCTTTGCAGAGTTGAATGCTTCAACTAAGTATGTCGTAATGGATGATGTTCACAATGTGACTTCCGGTCTCAGAGATCTTCAGCTTATTGGAACACTGACAGCACCATTCTTCTTGAATATTCAAGGTTTGTACACATTTGACACAGAGAGCTTCAATCTTACAGGCTCCCTTCTTGTGAACCAGTACCTTACCTTGGAAGTCGCTGTTTCCATTGACACCTCTTCCAACCCCATCAGTGTTGATACGATTGCCTTTACTGGTACTCTGATGACACCAATCCAGTTTGAAGGTGAGTTTCAAGGAAATTTAGATTTCCATTCAAACACAGCTACTATGAACTCCAACCTTAGAGTAGACTCTGCTCTTTTCAGTGCAAAAGCTTTACTATCGCGGCAAGGTAATAGCTCATTTGAGCTTGAGAATATCATGGTTAGCGGAGATTTGCCTTCTCCCTTGTCAATGTCTGTTACTGGCACGTACATCCCAAGCAATGCCACAGATCTTTACCTTGCTGGTAATCTCACTCTTGGTCCTTTCATACTTGAGGGGACTGCTCATGCACAAATGGACCCTGAACTGGCCCTGAAGCAGGTTAGCTTTAGGGGAAATCTTACTTCACCATTTTTTGTGACACTCCTCGGTTCCTACAAACTCAGTTCAAATATGTCGAATCTGAATGTTTTGGGGGAGCTAGACATTGACGGCGGCTTTCTTCTACTTTCTCTTACTATACAGCTGGACCTAACTAGTCGCACAGTCTTGCATTATGACTTCATGGGAATGATCTCTGAGCCTCTAGCAGTTGTGGTTAGAGCCCACTACGGTAGCATGCTTCCAGCGGATGAGCTTGAACTGTGTGGTAGTATAGATCTTCAGAACCACACTCACGCCATAGGTGTGTTTGCTCGGTTGAATGTATCGACCAGTCCCGTCTCAGTTTCTTCCATAATGGTCAGTGGAGTCTTTCCTCCTCCCCTTGACTTCATATCCCTCAGTGGACTGTATGTGAGGCAGTGTTCCTGTGCCTTCATCAGTGGAACAATAATGAGAGAGGACTTTACCTTGACTGCTTCAACAAAATTAACATTCTTTGAAGGACAGGATCTCTCTATCAACCAAGTAAACATTGATGTTCACTTTCACCGACCTGTCAACCTCTTCTTGAGGGGCCAGTACACATATGCTGGTCCAAACAACAGTCACATCATTGTATATGGCACTTTCAACCTTTCACAGATCACACTATCCACTGAGCTTCTACTGGTAATCAGTGGTATGAGTTCACTCACAACATCACACTTTCATTTTGATGGCACTTTTCCCTTCCCTCTAAACCTAGAGGTTTCAGGTGATTACAACAGCACCTCCAGTGAGATCAGCTTGGCTGGAAGGGTGCAGTATAGCTTTGCAGAGTTGAATGCTTCAACTAAGTATGTCGTAATGGATGATGTTCACAATGTGTCTTCCGGTCTAAGAGATCTTCAGTTTACGGGAACACTGCTAACTCCCTTCACTTTGAACGTTCATGGATTGTACATATTTGGTACAAATAGCTTCAGTCTTACAGGTTCCCTTCTTGTGAACCAGTACCTTACCTTGGAAGTCGCTGTTTCCATTGACACCTCTTCCAGCCCCATCAGTGTTGATATGATTGCCTTTACTGGTACTCTGATGACACCAATCCAGTTTGAAGGGGAGTTTCAAGGAAATTTTGATTTCCATTCGAACACCGCTACTCTGAACTCCAACCTTAGAGTAGGCTCTGGTCTTTTCAGTGCAAAAGCTTTACTATCACGGCAAGGTAACAGTTCATTTGAGCTTGAGAATATCGTGGTTAGTGGAGATTTACCTTCTCCCTTATCCATATCTGTTACTGGCACATACATTCCAAGCAGCGCCACCGATCTTTACCTTGCTGGTAATCTCACTCTTGGTCCTCTCATATTTGAGGGGATTGCTCATTTACAGCAGGACTCCTTTCTTGCCCTGAAGGAAGTTATGTTTAGGGGAACTATCAACGATCCTTTCACCTTGGTAATATACGGAAACTACTCTACTGGGAACACCTTGACTCTATCTGGCTCTCTTGATCTTGCAGTTTTCTACCTTGTTGTTAGCACACAGATTAACCTGACAACCACACCAAGGACGATAGAAACAGTTGACTTCCTAGGCCAACTCAAGGATCCGCTCAATGGAATTGTAACAGCAACTTATACACAATATTCAGGTGAACTTATTCTGAGAGGAATAATTCATGTGACTTCTCTACAATTCTCAGTTGCAGTCTATCTAAACACAACTCCTGATGTTGTTGTCCACCTCGTTCAATTCATATATTTCTACAACCCTCTCTCCTTGCAACTAGTTGGGGTTTACAGTCGTGATGAGCAGCGGATTGATTTCGTGGGCATCATCAGCATATCCTCTCCTCGACTTAACATCACAGCTGCTGCTGTCCTTGATCTGAACCAAGAGACAAACACACTTAGTGAACTAACCCTCAGAGCAGACATAGAACAACCTCCACTATTCTTAACTGGGACATATAATATCTCTAATCAGCAGGTTCTTCTGACTGGGGTTTTAAACCTTGCACGTCTACAATTCACTGCTTGCGCTTTGCTGCATTTAGGAGGTCAAGCAAGTCTTGATACAGTAACATTCAGCATCAGCTACACCATCCCGTTCAATGAGAATCTACATTTTCAGTTGGTTGGTACATACAACTCTGCCAATAATACCCTTATTCTCAAAGGAAGAATAGCACAGAGAAGCAAAAAGCGAAGGAGCATCGACCATCCATCTGTGAAACGCCTTGCCAAGAGAGTAGCTGGCCAGCCTAGCCAGGAAGGGTCACTTTTTGCTTTGCTGATTCTATCTACAGAAACTTCATCTGTTCAGGTGGTAAGTCTAAACATTCCTGAAATCAATATTGGCTCTCTGCTCAACACATACCTTCGTATACCATGGCCTAGCAGCTTCTTTCCTCTGAATTTCCGCAACATCGCCATTTACCGTGCTTACACCAGCCTGACTTATGGTGGCATATTATACCGAGAGGGTTTCCATGCAAGAGGGGAAGTGAAAATCTTCATTCTTCCTTCGATCATTATTGATGCGACCATGATGACTGAACCAGAGAGGGTTTTCCAAGTTAGTTTCAACCTCCAGGATCCAGTGGACTGGGGCATATTCGCCATTTGTGGAAGGGACGATTCGACATGCAGCATGATGGGACCGGGGCTGACCATTCTAGTTGATTCTGGAGACTCGAAGCAGTTCACATTCTCCGGGGGATTCAGGCTCTTTCAGTTTTACATTGGATCCATTGACATAACCGTCAAGAAGGAACGTATGGAGGCAAATGTTGCACTTTCTGATGCAGTGAGGCGGCTATTTCTGTACTCTCTACCTAGTGTAATTAGGGTGTCCTGGGGTGATACTTTCTTCCATTCACCTCTTTCCATACCTGACCTCATGCTCCCCAATTTATCCTTGAATAACATAGCCTCACCAAGCATATGTGCACTAATTGGCGGTGTAATCAGCAAGTTTGTTATTAATGCACCGTTCCACTTGCAGACACAACTTGTTGTTAAACAAGCAGAAAATGGGACCTTGTTGTTTCGTGCTATTCTTAGTGGATATGTTGATCTGGAAATAGCAGGGCAGAGTGCTTTTAGAGTAAGCATCGCGCCAATTGCCTTTGGAGTTGACATTCCTACTGGCCAGCCACTTACTTGGGAAATCTTTACTGATATGATCAGACAATCTATTGAGGACTCTGCTGGGAATATAGTTGATGGATTTATTCATTCTTCTGGAGCAATTGCTACACTGGAGTCTGCAAATTTAATCCAAAGAGGAGTTGGGGAAACTGCTACAGCTATTTGTAATTCTATTATTGATTCGGCTGCAGGTGCAACAATATCATCAGGAGTGGCAACTAGCACTGCTGCAACAATATCATCAGGAGTGGCAACTAGCACTGCTGCAGTAACTGCAGGTGCAATAGGTTCAGCAGTTGGCCACTTAATAGTCTGTGGCATCTTGGAAATCCTTGGTAGTAGCTGTGGTGGTGGTGACAGTGATGGTGGTGACAGTGATGGTGGTGACAGTGATGGTGGTGACAGTGATGGTGGACAAAATAATATGGGGACACTACATGACATTCTGCAGCAACTATCATGTAGCACTAACAATGGCAGCTGTCAGCAGATATGCACACAAGATGGGCTCTTTGTTCGTTGCAGCTGCTATAATGGATACTTCCTACATTCAAATGGTCATTCTTGCATTAGTAAGTTAAGCTGTGTTAGCCATTACGCTCAGCCTAATTCCACGGCTTCCCAATCCACATTGTTTTCCACTTTAGAGTATATTATATGCAGTGAGACAATCTATAGATGTTTATGGGCTTTAGTTATATATATATTATGTATATGGAAGGTTTGGTGGTTAGGCAAGCTAGTGTCTAAACATGTGAACTTTGTACATTGTCCCAACTCATATTATATCAATTGCTTCTGCAGGGTTTGATCAGTGTACTGATGCTAACCCATGTGATGCAAATGCTGCCTGCATGGTCCTTCCTGAATTCAACCGTATCATGTGCATATGCAATGTTGGATACACAGGAGATGGGATGAATTGCACAGGTTAGAATTGCTTAGTGATTAAGTGAATGTATACTGTTAGCTAACAGGGTAATGGTTCATCGCCAACAACAGAAGTTATAGGCCTTTTAAGACTTCTATCTCACATGTAGCTATGCATCCCTATATCTCTATTCTAAAGCATTATATCATAATAGCATGGACTGATTGTTGTGAATATCTGAATATTGCACAGATATTAATGAATGTGAAGTTCCTGGAAGTTGCCCAGTACATTCCAGTTGCACCAACACTGAAGGTTCATTCAGCTGTGCCTGCGACAGTGGATTCTACACGACTTCGCATGGGTGTGGAGGTAAAATGGCCAGTGCTAGTCTAAACATTTGTGTGTTGTCAGCAGTAAGGTATCTGTAGATGACACTTTAGGAATCTGTATGGTCCACAAAATAATGATTACTACAGTTACAATGTAACCATCTGTTTTGTGTGTACGTTTGTGCTTTCTGTGCCCTCCAGGGTAGTTAATATTTTCATTTTCACGCATCCATGACCTGCCAAGAGAGTGTTCCTTTTGAGTAACTTACTCTACAGTGATACATGGAATTTCCAAGTGACTTGCATGTATGCAAAGTCCAAAGATGGCACAGCGTGGAACAAATACTGATCTGACATCCACACTGAAGTTGTGGTAGCAAGAAAAACACTGTTCTGATTCTGTCCCTAACTATAGCCTACTTCATAGTTTACCTGTCTTCATTTCTTTTGGGTCCCGTAGTAGGATTTTGTTCCACTTGTAGGACTATAGGGTATTCTTTGAGCAGTAATTGACAAATAAGTCAACATATTAGTTCATACACTCAAAAGATGCATGCTCACGATTATGGTATAATTGTGTAGTTTCACAGACTTGCAATGGATACATAATTTCCATGGAACACTCATGGAGGCTTTGCTCGGACTGTATAGCCTACAAGAACTCGACTTTGCCCTGTTCTGACCTCCATACACACAATATCGCATGGCAGTTGCTATCCGATTACAAATGCAACAATACTTTCTTGTGTGTCTTTATGTACAACTGTTTGATATTAAGCTCACATTAATTTTCTTTCCCTTGTAGACATGGATGAATGTGCAGATATAAACTGTACAGAACACAGTCACTGTGTGAACATGCCTGGGAGTTATGACTGTGAATGTGATCCGGGATACATGGCAAATGGATCTGTTTGCATGGGTATGTTACGATCCAGAATAGTAAACTTTGACTGGTCAATAATGTCACATGATTATAGCAGTAGAATCGCTAGTGTCTTTGTTTTGGATATAAGCTGAGGCGAGCTGTTATCACTTCTTCTGTAAACATTTAGTTTCTGGAGTGATTGTGTTTATCCATGAGCCTCCTAACTGGCTTTCGGTATTTATACATTGTGAGTTTCAGAGTTATAGATGTGACTATGCGTGTTAGTCCAATGGGGCTGTATTATGATTGTACATTATGAGCAAAGTGTGCTGCATCATCACATTACTGTCCTTACAGATATCGACGAGTGTTCCTCAGAGGGTTGTGTTCCACATAGCACATGCAACAACACTGAAGGTTCATTCTCATGCAGCTGTTTGACAGGGTACAGGTGGAACAGTGGCATTTGCCTAGGTAAAGAAGCTACAACAATGAGACAACGGTACTATGCCACTTTATTCTCAGGTTCCACTTTCCTGCTTTACATTACGTACAATATGGTGTAGGAGGCCGGATTGAATGATATATCAATCCACGTCGTGCATGCACTTCAATTGTACACTTAATTACCACGACTAGCTATCTCCTTGTTAAACAGTTTCTCAGCTCAAACTCATTTTTGAGTTTTGTGAACGAAGTTGTGCCTGTTGGATAGATACCATGCCATTTGTTGAACAGCAGCTATTCAGAGCACCAGTCAGTAAGATATCAGTATGCTTTTGCCTTCAGAATGCTATTGTCCAGCTTTATTACCCGTGCGCATGCGCAGCAAGGGGTAGAGTGATCGGTTTGTCTGTCAGTCTGTCCGTCTGTCCAAGCGGTTTGAGCAGTGAAGGCCTTGTTGAAGGCTTATTTCAGGATAGAAGTGTCAGAATTCAGAAAATACTAGCGTCTACATAACTCACAGACCAGAGATCCACTCGACAGGCTGAGAAAAGCTGTGTAAAGTCGTGCTTCTAATTTATACAACTTGACCACACCCTATTTCTAAAATTACTGCCACAAACTTACGGTATCTCATTCTGCATATCGCATATATGCATGCCGACATTGCTGTAAATCGTATAGGCATAGCTAGCTCATCGTGCATGCTTGCATGAATAATCGGCGGTAGGCCTATAGCTGTCAAGTCAAAGTAGCGCACGGGGTACGTGCTCTGCTGAGCACCTCTAGTTGGTTATGCAGCTGCTTCCTATCTTCTGCCTTAATGGCAGTTCTTGACCTGCATGGTAGCCATTTCTAATTTAACACTTCTACAACCAATTCAAGGATTACCACTTGACTTTCACAGAATGTCACCTTCTGCATGGCAGCAGGGTAGTACTGTGATTGATGTTACAAGTAATATGTTTCTGAGAACCACACATCAGCCCATACAGAACATGGATTGACATACCATTCGGCTCGGGTTTCTTGCTGTTTTGAATTTCTTTACGCTGTGCAAAATGGAGCCTAGGAAAGGGGCTACTCTTTGCCTATTGTGTTAATGTTACCATTTTCCCCCAGATATTAACGAGTGTAGTGAACTTAGTCCCTGTGATGAGGCTGCCACTTGTAGCAACACAAACGGGAGTTTCCTCTGCGCTTGCATTATGGGGTTCATTGGAAATGGAATAAACTGCACAGGTTAGTTATCACTAGACCTATGTACTGAATGTCAGTGCCTATAGGGACAGGCTTATATAAACTAGCTGATGTACTCTACACCGTACTCTAGCTCTGTACCCTTAAAATTACTTTAATACAAATTCATTTGTTACCGGTAGTTAGTGCTGTGATATTGCTCCTGGAATCAACACTGATTATTGGGGGTCGAATAATTGCCGATTATCCGATTATTGGTCAAAATTTGTGGAGGCATAATATATTATGTATGTAGTGATGCTTCGTTGAGCTCGTACATACCACCAAACATACACATACATTTAAGCTACGATGTGAGTTTCGTATAGTTTGCTACAAGTTTATATTGCATATCACCATTTTCTGTTCCCTTTATTGTGCTCGCGAACATACTCACAAGCAGATTTCAATAATTGATATTTTAATTTTACCACTAATTATTGGTCTAAGATCTTTATATTGATCAATTATTCAATTAATTGATTATTGGTCACAGCTCTACCGGTAGTGCATTAATCCACTGCTTACAATTTATTCATTCCAGATTTGAATGAATGTGAGGAAAATACCACGTGTGACCCACATGCTACATGTACTAACACAGACGGTTCTTATATGTGCTTGTGTGATGAAGGTTTTACTGGAAATGGCACACACTGTTCAGGTTAGGAATGGAAGAGTGATGCAGCACAGCATGTACTGGTTTTAGCTACTTGTATCCTAAGACTTTGCAAAAGCTTGGTGTAGATATGATCATGTTTACATCTACTTTGAATACAAGCAGTAAATGCTCAAAAGTATGGATCACATGCAGCTCTAATTTGGCAAATAATCCTTTGGTATATAATCTTTAGATTTTGATGAATGCGATAATGAAGACAATGAATGTGCTGAGCAAGCCATGTGCACTAATACGATCAGTTCCTACACCTGTGAGTGCCTTCCAGGATTCACCGGCAATGGTTTCATCTGTGAAGGTAAGTTTGAAGAAACAATGCTATGTTCCCATACTTTAGTGAATACAGTGACCTTTGTATGTAATTGATCACTGCATGTTATTCTTGTTCCCAGATATAGATGAATGTGAAGCTGTCGACAGTCCATGCAACCCTGTTGCAACTTGCAACAATATAGTGGGATCATTCAACTGTGAATGCAATGCAGGCTATAATGGAGGTGGCTTCAACTGCACAGGTTGGTAATCAACTTTCATAATCCATCTTCTAGATTGCTATCTGTGAAGTCTCACATTGTTTAATATTGACTCCATAGATATTGATGAATGTCAGATACCCCAAATCTGCGATGAGTTTGCCAGTTGTGAAAACACTAATGGTTCCTTCACCTGTACATGTGATTATGGGTTCACTGGTGATGGACAAACCTGTTCGTGTAAGTTATCCTTCTCCAGAGTAATTGTAATGATTGTGTCTACAATGACTCATAGCTACATACATGTACTGTGGATGCATGCGACACAGGCAATCAAAACTGTACATTGTGTCAACTTAAAGCAAGTAGCTAGATCCTGCAGGTGCATTTGATGAAGATTCAAATAATAGCCATGCAATGCCAAATGCTAGCTGTACATTGCACATATTTGGGTACAAGAGCTGTTTATTTCTCTTGCAGTGGTAAACTGTGGACACCTGGAACTGCCATTGTATAGTCATTATGTGTCAATGGAGGGAGCCATGTTTAACCAGACAGCCTCAGTCCAGTGTCTTCCCGGCTCTGACCCAGAGGACATCTTTGAACTCACTTGTGGTGTTGATGGGACTTGGAATGGATCGTTGCCAAACTGCTCAGCATGTGAGAAATCTATTAGCTAGCTATAGGGTCATTAGACTCCATTATGTAGGGATAGAGTGGACATGCAATAGATGATAAATCTCTCAAAATCTCAAAAACGTAAGCCTTTGTAACAGCGTACCATTGATCCTTGAGTGCTTTCGTGACCAAGATGACTCCCAGTGCCATGAAAAAGCATCGTGAAAGTCAGTACAACCAGAAATTTGCCAAACTGCCAAAATCAGCTCAGTTCTTCTTCTTTCTTCAGACGGGCTAGTTCAAAATTGCATGAACCTCTCAATCAAAATGGCAACTATACGTAGCTCTTCAGGCCAGTACCCCTATAGCATGTACAGTGTTACACAATGAAAACTGATTATTGCCATTACTATAGACCCGTTGCAGCTGATGTCATCAATTCGAGAATACGGAAATGAGCACCAACATGGCGGCTATTTAGCGTTTTTGGAGATAGCAGCTTCTATGGCGATCTCGGTAAACACAATCATGCACCAACAATGCTTCTAGTATGTGTTGAATCGGTCGAAATGTGATAGCTACGTAGGCTATTAAAGCTATATAAACGCTTACCAGTAACGCAGGACACGTTTTGATCGATGCTGCATATAAAGCCAATGTATTTCGGTACACCAAGATGGCGGCTTCCGGATAGTAGCTATACAGAAATTCCACGGAAAATGTGACGTAACTGCAACGGGTCTATTCTCACTCTCACAAGCTGATGCTCGTGTTGCTACAACAACGAGTTTCAAAATCAGGCATGCAGCAGGTGGGAGGGTCTTGGAGGTTCCTGATATCTCAGAAAACTTGCAGAAATTTGGTTCATTGAAGCAACAAGGAGCGACATCCGAAAACACATGTAATTTCCGAGCATATTGCTGTGTCTGAATTTCACTTTTAAAAGACAAGATCCGAACGAGAGAGAAACACAAACCTAGCTGGAATGCACAGTAGATGGAGGGTCACGCCCACTTTTGGTAATATACATGTATGTCTTCTGTGCTACCGCATCCGATTATATATGGTGGCCGATAATAATATCTCTTGACACTGCTGTTATTCTTAATTCCACATAACCTCCTCACATTGTATGTTAGACACACCCTGTGCAATTTACACCATACCTCTCTGTGCTTTCAATGTTACTTCATCAATTAACTAGCATTGAGCATCATTAACATACATTGTAATTATGAGGTTTCTACTAACACAATGATTTACTGGATGGGACCAGGTATATAGCTACATTGCAAAAACATACTTTCTTATTGCCCATAACAACCTGGTTAGCTACATAGCAATGGGTTTACAGTTTGTTGGATTAGTTGAGCAGCTAGTTGACGGGAAGGACCACTCTGCTACCTTTAATTCTTTTTATATCAAAGGAGGTTTGCTAAAATAATTTCTAGATGAGTAGCTAGTGAGGGTTGTCATGCCATCATAAAGCTTCTTCCTGCACATGTAACTAAAGCACTGAAGCACCTTATACTCATGAGAAGTCCATCTGAAACTTGTACATGTATAATTATTTGGAACACTGATATTTCCTGCAGCCATTTTCTGTCCTTATCCGGTGTCTCCAATGAATGGGAACTTTGTCTATGGCACTCCATTACACATGCCACATCCCAATAGCATTGTGTTGTATGTGTGCAACTTTGGCTACACTTTGGTTGGAGATTCAATGCTATCTTGTCTCCCTGACGGAAACTGGTCTGCTCCCCCACCCACTTGTGAAGAAGGTGGATATTATTATTTTATGCTAGATCTGACCATGTAATATACATATTGAATTCAAATCATCATGTTGCATAGTAAAATGCCAGAACTCTTAGGCATGTTAATCCTTTGGTCCTGTTGCTATAATATCACAGTTAGTGGTTCTCCAAGTAGATGGTAGGTTATGGTTGTTCTCTCTGCTGTTGTACAGGATTATTATCAGTTGATCATCTGTACCCTTTTGGATCCGATGCTGGTGATACCTTGATGGCCAGAAGCGATGATGGTTATCAGCTTGTTCAACTCAGCGTGCTTTTTCCATTTTATGATGAAGGAGAAAAAACTATTATTGTAAGGAGAATCGTGTGGAAATAGATAGATGGTTGGAGTAAAGAAATTTACACATGGCATGTACTTTATACTGGATGTAGGTCAACAACAATGGTATATTATCTTTTGGAGCAGCTGTCCCAGAGTATACACCTGAGGCTTTCCCACTGGGCGAGCGACGATTCATTGCTCCCTATTGGGCAGATGTTGATACCGTGCTATCGTTGTCCGACAGCGTGATTATTCCGAATGGTCTCTCACCGGAGCAGACCGGACGTGTTTGGTATAGAGAGGAATTTGAACCTGAGTTATTTGAGAGAGCAGCACAAGATATCCACCAGGCTTTTGTTGATCAGGCTAATTTCTATCCAGATTGGTTGTTCATCGCTACCTGGGAGTCAGTGGGCTACTACGCTGAACATATTGATAAGGTGAGCTAGTGAATAGCTACTCCGGGATGAGTGAGTGTGGTGGGATGAGAGTGTGCGAACTACATTGTGATCACTGTGAAAGAGTCTAATTGTGGTTGGATGAAAATGAGTCAGTGCAGTGGAACAGCTTAATGCTCAAGCATATGAGTAGGTGCACGATTTTTGGTTCCACTTCGACCTAGACCGCATGCATGGTTTGCTGAGCGTTTTTATTACCCATGATAATATAACTGTGGCATTTTCTTTTAGGAGGCAGATTTTGTACTTCCTTCATGACATTGTATATACTCTGTTTGAGAAATGAAAGTGTTCCTTATACAGCTATAATTATTATACATTCAGGGGAGAGCCTGAACATTAAATTAAACTGCAGTTACGCCTCAGATGCCACATTCTTGAAGATTGCTATTTCCCCATTGAATGCAGCTGAATACCTTCCAGTGTGTGCTTGCAACTGATGGGAGAGTTTCCTTTGCCAGCTTTCTTTTCCCGAGAGGTGGGATTCAGTGGACCACCGGAGATGCCAGTGGAGGAATGGGTGGCCTTGGTGGAACTCCTGCACTGGCTGGAATCAATGCAGGAGATGGACTTCGATATACTTCTCTCCCTGGATCGTTGACTGCTGATATCATCAACGTAGACGAAGGATCAAATAGCATGCAAACTGGGCTCTATTTATATCAGGTTGATAGTGTCACTGTGTCCTCAGCAGGCTGCAACGATACTACTGATGGTTAGGAATAAAATGTGTGGGTGCCTGGTAAACTGTGCATTGACACACTACAACATTATTACTAGATAAGTGTGATCTGTGTGATCTGAATATCACACATAGAACACAAGCCTGTATTCCTGTTGTTGAAGGTGCATGGAGGCCCCATCATGTGACTCGCTAGTGTACGTACTGAAAGCGGACAGAGCATGGCTGTCCAGAAACCATCATGGGATGGGAGACAGTGAGACTGAGGAAGATTGATGCAAGAACGTTTTACCAAAAATATAGTTTCCTGTATTTAGAACTGTAGCTAAATTAATTAATGGTAGAAATTGAATTTCGAAATTAACAGTAGCCCAGTACAATAGTTATTATCAGTGAATCCAGTCTAGCTAATAACATGGAAATGTACTTATCCAAACAACATGCGTTCCAAGAAAGATATATAAGTACAGTACTGTTTACAAATTTCCTGGAACAGTATCTATTGCAAGAATAGATCCAATCTAACAGTAGGAATCCGTTTCCATGAAATCCTACGGTAGTGAATTTTGCAACTAATTTTCTGGCTACCATTCTATTATCATAACTACGGTAAACAAAATTGTATCCATGTGCCTTCCCCCCAAGGAATATAGCACTGAAAGATCATGGAGATAAGTTCCTTCCTGTGCAGCTTGCATTGTCCATTATTGTTCAATGCTATCCTCTCCACTGCAGAACCTCTGAATCTAGTCATTAGTCCAATTGCTGCAACCTGCCTGGGAGGAACTCTAGTAGCAATAGCTGGCCCATGCTTCGAAGATAATAGCAATTTGACGTGCAAGTTTGGTGATGTCATCACGCAAGGAGTTGTTGCAAGTCCACTCACATCGTACTGTGTGACGCCAATGCTGTACCAGTTTGGGCGAATGATGCTGCAAGTATCACTTGATGGAGGAGTGAGCTATCCTTATGACGCTAATTTCACGTTACGTGAGTTAATCTAGAAATAGTTAATTACTCCTTTGTAGCATGAAATCCTTTCTCCATATTATGTAGGCATGCTGGTAAGCATAGTGAATTTCTGGTTCACATTCTCACGAAAAACTTTCTCTTTCAACAGTTTCCTATGAGCAAGCAAATGATGTGCAGTTCAGGATGGAAAACATACTCCTTTACTCTGATGGAGACAACCTCACCTTGGATTGGGACCCACGCAATGTGATACCACCACAGTTGCAAAATAACGTTGTAGCTCACTCCGTGAAGATTGAGGTGTACACATACAGTTTTGATAATGAATCGTGGCTCCTTTTCCAGGAGATAGCATCAAATACCAACAACAGTGGAGAAGCATTCATTCCTACTCTACAACCTGGTCCAGAGTCTTCTGAACACAGTGTAGTTCTAATGGCTTTCCGTATTGCTCCATTACTAGACAACAGTAGCTTTTCAGAAACTGCAGAGTATGTTCAGTCTCTCATCAGTGCAGATAAAATAAGCATTTGGAGTTCCGTAGCCTACAAGGTTGCTACACCAGACTACAACAGTCTTACACCTAGTCTCTGTCAGGAATGGGCAACGGAACCCGCTGGTCAAATAAGTGCCGATAGCAATCCACCTTGTCCCTGCAACATCCAGCAGGCTCGACAAGGAAACAGCATGTTTCTTGAGATGCTGGGAGAGAGAGCAGACATGGTCCAAGAGTTCTTCCATCCTGGAGCGACCTCGTGCTTCATTTCAGCAGCTAGTTTGAGGTAGGTTTACAATGCTTGGAGCAGGGTTATAATAATTACAAGTAGCTAGGTTCACTCGCTCAGCTACTTCCTAATTCGCCAATTAGCAGTCTGTCTCCAGGTATATAGCTGCTCCCTGGCCCTGATTGCATCCGCTTCAGCTGCTGCTCCCCGATTCGTGTCTGCTGCTCCCGATTGCGTCCGCTTCGGCTGCTGCTCCCCGATCGCATCCACTTCAGCTGCTGCTCCCCAATCGCATCCGTTGCAGTTGCTGCTCCATGATTGCGTCCACTTCAGCTGCTGCTCCTCGATTGTGTCCGCTTCAGCTGCTCCACCCCGATTGCGTCCGCTTCAGCGCTGCTGCTGCATCCCGATTGCGTCCGTTACAGCTACTGTGCTAGGCCTGTTCTTCAGGAAGGTTTCAGCCCTTGCCCTACACTCTGAAGTTTCTCTGCGGAGTTCAAGGTTCAGAGGTCGCACGCATCACTAGTGCATTTCCGTAACGCACTCACACACGCTTAAATTTGTGATGTGCTCTATGAGCTCACACGCCAACTTACCATGGCTGCATGTGAAGTAGCCTAACCCTTAATTTAGCAGCTTTTCTTTACACATCAATCGTCTGGGTTTGGTTATTAGATTCCAACCCTGGTGTATAGAGATTATACAAAGTGTCCAGGTGCAGTTGTGGTTGAAACCAACCAATGTTAGGTTTTACCTTCAAACCTTTCTCCTGAACTAAACAAATAGCTATAGAGAGGTCCTACGAAGAGTCAACCTGCAGGGCCCACGGCAAATGACGTCTATATGTGGCAGTGGTGTTGAAATCTCCATCCACCCAAAGAGTTAATTAATTAAACTGGGTGAATGGCTTTCCATTCACCCAAAGTGTTTGAGTTGCTCATGAAACAGTGCACAGTGATGGTGTCTAATGTGCCTGGATGATGGCACCTTTCCCAACTGCAGCAATGTTGAGCCAATCTCCACTTTTGTTGGCCTCGATCCAGTTTGTTAGCTTCTGGGGACCGCGCATGAATATCATTGCCAGGTTTGCTGGCAGTATGCTTGCCCCTACCAAAAATCTGTTGTAGTCTTTTTAAGGGAAGAATCTAGCTACTGGGACTTGATTTTGTTGTCTGGTGTTTCATTGGTAGCACCGGTTAGCTACATAAAGTTGTTTTATTGTCTTCCTTAACAGAGGTGGTGTATCTGGTCAAGAATGTTGCTATGACAACAGTGGAAACTTACTGATAAGACCACCAGCTGCTGGTTCAGCTGATGCAGTTTCCCCCCGGATCTTCAACAACCCATTCCTCCACTTCCTCTATGACCTACTGCCAGCCATTCACTGCTGCAGAGCTCTAACAGCATCAACCTCCTCCTGCAGTGTGTACAGCATGCACAGACCTTCAGATAACTGCCTTTCTTACAACCCAAACTCACCAGGTATAGCTAGAACAATGCAGTTGAGACATGATTATACTAAAACAAGCTAGAGCAAATGCCATTAGCTACTCATCACCTGTCACATAATTAGGGATTGGATGGCACTGAGAATGGGTAATGCTCATTTCTGTAGCTAATTAGCTAAGTGTACACACATTACACAACTCAAGGGTATAATATGTATCTCTGTACACAGCTGCTCTCTATGGAGATCCTCACATGGTCACCCTTGACGGACTGGCATACACATTCAATGGTGTAGGGGAATTCGTCATTTTGGATGCTCTCAATGGAACACTGGTTATCCAGGGTAGAGCAGAGCCTGCTGAGCGTGTAGATGGTGGAACTCCTGTAGGGACGGCTTTCAGTGCTATTGCTTTGAGGAAAAGAGACTCTGACGTAGTTGAAGTACAGCGCAGTGCTCTGAGGGGGGTAAACATTCTGTTTAATGGTAAAAGAGCAACCTTTTCTGGGCCATCTGAGTGGATCCTTAATGGAGTGGTAGTCCTTTATGAAGGAAATCACACAGTCACTATTAGATTCAATGATGGAGAGAGCATATCTGTCCGAGTTAGGAATAACTTCCTAGCCATTGGTATCGCAGTATCTCCTATGTATCAGAATAACACAGTCGGACTTTTGGGTTTGTGGAACAACAATCCTGATGACGATCTTCTCAGACCAGATGGAACTACACTTTCTCCAAAGTCCACCTTGGAAGAAATTCACAGGGAATTTGGCGAACTATGTAAGTTTGTTCAGCCTGTCTTACATACATGTGCACCAACAATTAGTGTGTGTGTCTGGTGCATCTGAATCTGGGTGTTTCTGTATGACATTACTATAATTGCATTTAAGATGTAGCTACACCATAAAACATATTAATTTTCCCCCTTTTGATAGCACCATAAAAATTGAAATTCTACAGATGTCTATGATGATGTTGCCTTATTGACATCTGTTCTTGCAGTGCATTAGAGTGTTCCTGGATTGCTCATTCTTTGTAGGGCGTACAAATACTTCAACTAGCCTCTTCTCCTACAACCCTGGAGAATCTCCGGCTACATATAGCAGCATTGACTTTGTGCCTGTCTTTGAACTGAAAAATTTGCCGTTCTTCAACATGTCTGGAGCAGCTGAGGCATGTGGTAATAGTGTGGACTGTCTCTTTGATGTGGGCAGTACTGGCTCCATTGAAGCAGGTCAGTCCACTCGAGATGCCCAAGACGCTTACCATGAAATTGTGATGCTATCACAGCCAGGTAAGTGAGTACTAGATTGTTGCCACCACTCATCTTAATCTGTCTTTCTATTGATTGTTGAATGCTCACGTTATAATATTATTACATCCAAGTCACTTGCAATTGCCTTATAGAGATAATCCGACTCCTTTCCTATGGAGAATGATACATATTTCATTGAACTTGTATTTTATTTATACAACTGCAATAAACTTTTATGTATACACTGCAAAAGGAGAAGGTTGTTTTAACCCGGCTCCGATCACCATAGTTGCATCTCAGTGCCTCCTCCACTGTGGTGACCATGGAATGCGCAAATGTTGTTCTTAATCATAGGTATGATTGTGATTTAATTGTTTACCCATCTGTATGTCTGTTGGAGGACCAATAACAGTGATCCATTGTTTGGCATTGAAGCAGCAACTATGGCAACCATTCATCAGCAGAATTGCTAGGAGTGCAGCTGCATTCACTTCTACATAGCATTCCTCATAGTTACGAAACTTGACCTAGGTTACCTCAACAGGCCTACTAGGATTTCCTATCTAATAGGATTGCACTTGTGTGCTCATTCCTTGATCACCACAGCGGAGGAGGTACTGAGATGCAACTGAGGTGACCAAAGCCTGGTTAAAGCAATCCATCTCTCTTTACAGTGATAGCAAGTACTATTATGATGACAGCAAACGTTACAACAAACACATCTACATTGTGCAATGACCCACAAAAAGGCCTGATAAATACACAGTACAAAAAAGACAGATGAAAACTACAATGGACTAACCAGTGGCACTAATCACACTACATTACAATCAAATGAACAAACAAATACACCAACAAAACAGACGGTAAGTTCACAACTAAAAGGTGGGACAAAACAAAGAGGAATAAAATAAAATGATATAGTAAAAAAGGTCTAGAAAAGTCCACAATCTCTGCTGTGTGGCAATTGGTTCCGACAAGTGACACCGTGTTGGCTCTGTATATTTATATGAGCTGGGTATATGGACAAAGATCCTTGTTGAATTTGTACATTCTCTCCATGGCAGTGACATGTGATCCCCCCTGCCAACAAGGAGCACCTTGTGTCAATACTGATGTTTGTAACTGTCCAGTAAACTACCATGGAGAGCGCTGTGAGCTAGGTACGGACAACGATCCTATCACTGATCATGTTATTAGTTATCTCATTCGGTCTTACTTTTTATATTTTCTTGCACCTTCAGATGTTGATGAATGTGCCCTGGGTTTACACAACTGTGACCACATTTGCAACAACACTCAGGGAGGTTTTAGCTGTTCCTGCCAAGATGGGTTTCTTCTTTACCTTGATGAGGCCTCCTGTACAGGTAATATTGAAGTATTGAGTTTTCTAGCAGAGGTCAGTGTACTCTCTTCTTTTATACCACAGACATTGATGAATGTGCTGAGGGGTCCCACAACTGTGATCACAACTGCAACAATACTCCTGGAGGATTCCTGTGTTACTGCCAAGATGGTTATTTTCTACACACAGACGAGTACACTTGTAGAGGTTAGTGTGTATTGTAGTCATCAGACCCACTTTGGATGTTTATAGCTACAGCTGGTATAATGCATGCACCCTGCGATTCTCATGGGATGCTTAATTCGATTAGAACCGAATTGCCATGGAGTTGGTACCGTGCACTATCACAGGAAAGGTAGCCTGGATGATCTGCAAAATTTGATTGCTAAGTTTGCTTTCACTTGGTAATGCAGTAGCTAGCTACATTTTATTTTTTCTCTTTGTCCTATATAGACATTGATGAATGTGTCCTGGGCTCACACAACTGTGATCAGATCTGCAACAACACTCTCGGAGGTTTCAATTGTTCCTGCAGGGATGGATTTCTTCCCAGCATTGATGAAGCCTCCTGTACAGGTACACCTGCGTGAGTGTGGAATGTTTATAGTGTTCCTTTCATGATGAGGCTACCTGGTCAGGCAGATCTGAATGTGGAGCATTAAGCCATCAGACCCAATGCAGCAGACATAATAGATAATAATTATTACTTCCTTTTTTCAGACATCGATGAATGCATCCTGGGTTCTCACAACTGCAGTCATATCTGCAGCAATACTCCTGGGGGTTTCCTGTGCTCCTGCAGAGAAGGGTTTGATCTCGACACTGATGGGTACCTTTGTAGAGGTATATAACCATTAATTAAACAGTGGCGGATCCAGAAATTTTGAAAGGGGGGTTCAGCAGGTTGGTTGGCATAATACAGCGCACCGCCGAAGGTGGTGTGTAGAGCCGCAAAGCAGTGATCAAAAAAATTCACGTGTTCTTATTAGCGATCAGGAAGCGCTCTTGTAGCATCTCTACACATTCTGGACACGTTCCCAGACACAAAGAAGATTGACTAAGTAACCAGTATGTATCGATGTGTGGGGCTGTTAGTTTCCTTCTGCTCATAATCGATGGATTACAACCACACTACCGCACTGCATTGATCATACAGTCAATTGCAGTTGCGTGTGAACACTGCGTATTGCTGTATTTTCTATGTACAGAAACGAAAATAATTGATGTAAAATTAAATTGTGTAGCAAGCGTAAACCTAGCTAGCTAAAGACTATGTCAGCCTTCAGGCTTTCAGCCCGCGAACGGTCAAGGTAGGTAAGTTGATCTTACATTTCAAACATGCAGCTTGCTTTTCTGCCTTGAGTGTACAGTCTGATCAAATGCATTTTTTGGTTCTTGCAAAGGGGGGTTCCATGGAACCCTCGGAACCCCTTCTGGATCCGCTACTGTTAAAGGATACTCTGGGTTTCTCATCTGTATATCATTTGAGTGATTTCTGTTCCACAGTCAAACAACATCTGGAAGTACCTGATAGTGTAAGCATTATAATTATGTACAGTTTTATTGTGTAGGCTTAAATGTATACAATGTATTACCACTCTTGCATTTAGTTCCTACAACTTCAATTTGCTGGAGTAATAGCTGGAGGTTTAGGGGTCATCTTACTTCTTGCAATATCAGGTATGATTATTATATAACCCTGAAAAAGTACTCTGATAGCCAACAACACTAGTCACCAGACAGACTACAGATTATGCATGTTATTATAGTATGTGAGTAATAGTTGCACATGCAGTGAAAGTGTGAACTTGTGATTGTATTATTATTGTTTATCATCTCTGTCCCTCCTTCCTCCCTCCCTAAATACCTCCCCTCCCTTTTTTCTTCCCTCCTTCACCTCCCTCCTTCCCCCTCCCTTCTCCTCCCTCCCTCCTTCCTCCCTCCCTCTCCATCCTCCCCAATCTCTCTCTCTTCTCACATATACACTCAACACTCATCAGTACTTGCCTGTACAGCTTGTATGTATACTAGGAGACAGAAGAAGAAAGCTCCTACTTCAATACCTAGTCCAGTCAAAGACAACATCACCAATCTTGGAGCTAATGAATCCAGATTTGAGGGTTTACCTTGATTGCAAAGTGAAGATACAGAGTTAGTACTAGTTTTGTAACTATGTCTCAGTAGTGCGTTCTTAGCTAATCCTGTTATAGAGTGCAAGATTAAGCACAGTGGGAATAAGATATGTCTAGTATGAATAACATACAGTACAACTTCCTACAATGTTATTGTTAGTATTTTTTTATTGTCAAACTATATATTATAGTAGCATTGTCTGCTCATGCTTTTTTGCCTAGTGTTGTTCTTTTTCTTTGGTTTTTTTTACACAAAAGAAAAAGTAATACATTACTGTATACAATAGTATACAGGCAAGTAACAGTATAAAATAAATGAATTAAAAATTAATAACAACAGCAACAACAACAACAGCAAGGAAATCAATGTACACTCGCAAAAATCAACAAGTCCACCTGACTGATCTCCCAGGGTCCCCAACAAACATAGAGGCAGGCCGCTGAACCGCCACAGAGATTTGCTGAATTATTATAGGTATACGTACTGAATCTGATATGAGTGGTCTTGAGTCTTGTGTGTCGACAATTATAGGATAGATCCTATGTATAGCTATGCTCATTGCATGCCCAGTCACATTCTGATGACAGTCATGTGAATGCAACTGCTCCTTGCATAGATGTCCTGCACGTACATGCACTTTGCTCAGGCTTGCCCTCCATTTAATGTCCTGCATTCCACTTGTATAGATTAGCTCCCACAAGTTGCAGGTGACAATCATAGGATAGATCCTTCCCTACAGGGAACTAGCCGACTTAAGTGTCCTCACATGGTGCTGTCTAGGAACAGGAGGAGAGTTGAGGGTAACAACATCACTATTGGTCAGAGGAGTGAGCATTGTTATGCATGGGAGTGTCTGATACCTCGGGGTCATTGTAGACAGTCAGCTCATTGTAGAGCACGTTCATGGAGCATGTCAGAAAGAAATGCCTTAATATGAATCTGGCTAAGTTACAAAGAGCTAGTCGCTTTCTTCGCTTTTGGACCCGAGTGAAGCTTTACAATGCACTTGTACTGCCTCACATGCACTACTGCTGTGTCTTGTGGCACTCATGCGGATCTGTCCTTGCACAGAAAGTTGAGCAGTTACAGAACTACTGTAACAAGGATTCTCACAGAATCTCCAAGACGCCGTCCAAGTGAACCACGAGGAGAAAGTTACACTGGACAACATTGGCACAGTGACGGGAGGTCTTGGCACAGTGACGGGAGCTATCACTTGTTCACAGGTGCATGCATAGCTATATGGTGGGGCCCTTGAGTACTAGTACCTCCGGACAAAGTTCACGTTGAACAGGGAAATGGATTACGCCAGAACTCAAGGCCTAAACAACATCCACTTTGACAAACTTTTCTTGTTGTAACTCGTTTGAATTTCAAGCTGCTCTGCTATGAAACCAGCTTCCAAATATCATGAAAGAACTGAACTCCTTGGCTGCTTTAAAGGGCAGTTGTAATGTGACTGTGTGCATGTATGTACATAGTTGTGTGCTATACAGTAACATAATATTTATTA
This sequence comes from Axinella damicornis, assembly GCA_963931865.1. Classification (NCBI taxonomy): domain Eukaryota; kingdom Metazoa; phylum Porifera; class Demospongiae; order Axinellida; family Axinellidae; genus Axinella; species Axinella damicornis. Next base: position 7,608,358 of record OZ007518.1, on the reverse strand, counting down.
TGCTCACTGTATCGTTTTAGCTACTTGGACGGTTTTCTTTTTCTTATCTATTTTTTGCTTGTTTATACAGAGGTGTCTGTGTGTATGTCTTTACGTAGTCGTGTGCTGTAGCTATATATATGCTCACTGTGTACTTAGTCTAGCTGTTTTTTTGGTTTTATGCTCTTATTTGGGTTTGTTATTTTGGCTTTTTTTTGCTTGAACGTAGCTACTGACTGTCTTTTGGCACGTCTGTACATAGTCGTGTGCTGTATGTGCTCACTGCACTGTTTTACTTGTACAGTTCTTTTCTTTCTTCTTGTATTTGTATTATTTGAGGACCTCCTGGAATCGAAGAGTGGCTGATTGCAGGCTATAGGAGCATTCTTGTTACTATCATTCTGTTAGTTAACTAGAATGAAGGCTGTTGAGGTTATTGTGTATACTGGACCTAGTGACCTGGCCCACAGACTTGCATATTGCTTAGTTGTGTTCCATGGTCTATAGCTATGGGTTGATAGATTAACTCCCACAAGTCTCAGGGTGACAGACCAATTAAGCACTATATATACGCTTGTTACATACTTGTACAGCGAATGCTTGTTGCTTATCCTTTCTACATTGGACCTAATAGCTTGGTTTAGAGACCTGTAGAAAATGCCCTTGCTTTGTTTCAGGATCACTTGTGGCAGTAGATTATCATGATTACAGGATATAGATTGTTCCTTACCGTGGTCAGGTCAAGCCTGAAGAAGTCCAGGACAGTATGTAAAGACCCTCAGCAAAACAGTGAACGACAGATTGTATAGCGCAACAACTACTAAACTCCAAAGTGCGCGGGTAACGCTAATTACGCGCGGGCACAGGTCTCCGTACTACGCGCGTGCACGGAGATATTTCTAGGTTGCGTCGTTCGATTGGGCGTGGTGGACAGTACGAAGAATGGAGTCCAAAGGAGCGGCGGCCGCAGTCTTGTGTCTGGTTTGTTGTGTGTACGTAGGAGTCGCACAAGGCCGTGATCTCACTCTTGAACCGAACACTGCAGGGTCGGATGTTGTTCTAGCTGCAGTTGCAAAAGTCCTTTCCGCGACTAAGCCCGATGGGGCGAGGATATTTGGAATTGAGTTAAACTATTGGGTGCTTCGCCGGATCGCGTATGTGGAAACCACAGACGGCCTTAATGCAAGCACTTACAACAATGAAAGCTATCATGGCGGTATCTGGCGGGTTGACGAGGAAGTCTTCCATGGCATACGGACAAGTAAAACAAATTACAAAGATGCTGTTGAGAGCGTATTTGGGATCAGTTGGAATGACACCTTTTCCTGGACAGAACTGCGAAAACCTCTCTATTCTGCTCTAGCCACAGCCTTAAACCTAGTAGGCAAACAAGACTGTAAACGCAGCTCCACCGGGGATCAAACTAGGTGCTGGCTGATGGAACACCGGAGAGTGTCTCAACCATTCCCTGCAGCAGATGAATGCAGATACCAAGATGCCGTAATGGCCACACTGGACTCAGGTGGGATTATTACTATGCATTAAAATTATGAGGTGTTTATTGGTCCGGCAGGAAGTAGGGCTATGGGTTAGGGTATATTATAGTGCCAGGGCAGGTGCTGAATGTGAAGGTGTGTCCGTTACCTATACTTAATGACTGCCAGACCAATATCGACGTTATAAAAATTATGGCAGACTTATGGTTTTTAACCATCCGCAACTTAAACAGTTACTACACTTTTAGAAAGTCCTCAGAGTTAACCTGGATGAAAGCATAATTATAAATCAGATAATGGTATACTTGCACCATAGATTTGACTCATTTGTAATGGCACATCCAAACCTTCTGCTGTTTGGGTAAACACTGAGATAGGAGTACTGAATATAGTTACCATTGGCAAGGAAACATTTCACCACCCTCAACTTAAAAGTATTCAGTACGTGTTTACTGGTGGCAGTATTTGGAGGTGAGTCATTATAGACACACATACATACACCACAGGTATACACACACCAAGCTCAAAAAGGTCCATAATTTGGTCAGAGGCCAGTGTAAAATAATCTATATAACTATGTGTGCTTATTGCAGACCTATTGTAAGAACAGACTCTGAGCAGCTGAAACACTGTTTCCATGGCAACCTGGTGTCTGTGTGTGTGCCAGTGTTGTATTAATTAACTTCAGACATGATTTTCTCAAATACAATTGGCTAAAATCCCACTATGGTTACACAGATTCTTGGACAATCATGTGATCTCTGCAGAGCAGTGTACTTCATTTTCTGCATAAATCCATAATGTTTAAGTGTCTGACAGATTGTAGCTTCAGATACAAACATTCCTTTAGTCTTTGCAAGCGCCCACTGTAGCTCGTTTAGATAGATGCTAGGTTTTTCCGAAATCATCTGTATGAAAGTGAACGCATCATGTTCATGGAGTATTCGTTCAGTGGGAAGCTTACACTCGATTGGACTCACATCACTAGTGCGTTCAAATCTGTCCATGCAATATTCTATAGATACAGTACGTAGAAACAGAGATAGACGGAGTCTTAACTGGATGTTTCGCTGTAGTTCAGTACCATGATTTGTCTCCGATAGATGATCCTCCAGCGTAAATCTGTGCTGTAACTTTTACGACGCCCTGGTTAGCCTGTGATATGGTGACTGTCGACCGTCTGATCAACACAGCTGCTAGTCTCGGTATTGGGACTCAGCAGCTACCTAGCTTAGATTTAAACGAAGCAGCTTGCAACCTTAGATTCCAAACAGCACAACAACCAAGACTACGCAGCGGCAGCAACACCACAACACACGCGTACAGTGCCGCACCACTGCCATACAGGTACTGCATCCTGTAAATTCCTTTCCCATGCTTTTATGTTTTACCGTCCCCCAGGCTTTTAAAGTTTAAACTGGATGTACCGAGTGACTTTTAATTCAGTGGACACAGACTTCTTGATGTTAGGAAGTGATTGTTCACGGTGATCTTTAATAGCCTCGTTCCCAGGCCCGCACGCCACTTTCGGCTGCACGAAAGAATGCAAAGGGCCTGTTATGTTTCCTCATGTGTGTGATGTCAAGGGTAGAAAGGTGGTAGAAAGGACTTTATTGAATGTGGGTGATCTGGGACTCAGAACAGCAAGAGCTAAGGTACCAGATAACTTACCACGCGTATCTGGCTAGTGGGGGGCAACTGTCATACACACCAAGCATTGAACGTGTAGTTGGTTGAACAATAACTTCGCTTTTTCGTTCTGAAAATTTTGGCCATTTGTTAATTATGTAGCTAATGCTCACGTGAGGAAACATACCAGGCTCTCCCCGCTTTTCCGTCCTGCAAGTGATGAAAAGCTGGGCGGGGCCTAGAACGAGGCTAGAACTTTAATATAACCACAGAGAAAAGCCACTGCTGCAGATGATGTAAAATGTAATCATGTAATGATGTAATTATTAATTACTACAACATAATTATGTTTGCTTAACTACAGGATGCAGAATAAATGCAGATATCAGTTTTGTTCTAGACTCCTCGGGAAGTATTGGAGAAGAGGACTATCAAAAAGTGAAAGAGTTTGCATACAATTTCACCAAAGAGTTTGATATTAGCCCCGAAGAAAACCGAGTTAGTGTTACAATATTTGGGTATTTTGGAGAAGTTGTGTTTGGCTTTGATGAATACAGCAATAAAACGTCTGTGCTAGAGGCAATCGAGGATATACCCTTTCTAAATGAATGGACAAATACACCAGATGGGCTATGCAAAGTCCTGAATGATGTACTCCCAAATGCCCGACTAAATGAATCATCAGTCTTCAAACTTGTGGTAGTCATGACAGATGGTGAATCAAACCGGAATAGTTCAGAATGTGGTGACATTCATCAAGCAGCAGCTGCTTTGCGCAACTTTTCAGAACACAATTCTGTTTTGGTTTATGTCGTTGGAGTCACACAATACGTCATCATGGAAGAACTTGAGCTGATAGCAACGTCACCAGAGTTCATTACTAACTTGGATTCCTTTGCAAGTGATGAAGAATTAGACAGCACTCAACAACTGCAAACGTATGAACTATGCTTCACAGGTAAGTAATCACAGGCACTTGAATTGCTTTGCAACTCTCTCCGCGGGAAAATCGACCATCGTTAAAATTACTTTATGCGGGTAAATTGCTTGTGCAATCGAAATAGACAATCCTCATGCATATCAGGCTCGAACCCAGGCACGGAGGAGGGGGAGAGAGTGCCTGGTATCCACTGTTTGTGCATGCGCTTAATTCCCCGACATTCCAGGAATCCCGGATAAGACCGCATCATTCCCGTGGCTTGTTGACGTCAGATATATTTTACAAAAGTACCAGATGGTCGGTTTTCCCCTGAGACGGTTACAAATACGTACGCTAGTGTCCAAATTCTGATGCAGCTGTTCATTTGTATACCCTTCAGCATCCAGAAGCATGGTTGTTGGAGGAGCTTCTAGTGGGTCCCTTGACAGAGGTGGCAGAGTACGTCTGAATTTTCCTCTACCAGTAGAAGGCATCACAATAAGACTGTGTGTTAGCCAGGGAAACTTGGTTCTTTATGCATCGGTCAATACAGCAACTCCAAATTCTGCTGTGAATGATTTTATGCTTGAGATTGGCATTGGGTGTAGTGACATTCACATACCAGGAAATGGTCGACGTAAGCGTCAAGTGTTCAATTCGACAGCATTGGCTGCCAATCCCACAGTTTATATCTCTATAGAAGGAGGTGAAGAAAGAAACTCCTTTGTACTTCAAACTACAACTGGAGACACATCTACAACTGGAGACACATCTACACCTGCTACACTTACTCCAAGTAAGGAATCTGCACACAGTTGTTATTATAGTCTTGTGTTAAATTGTTCCAGCACTTAAAACAGAATTTTATTCACTACTGAAATGTGCATCCTATGTATACAGATCAACCTCCAATGAATCGGCCTCCTATGAATAATGTTGCTGTTGCAGTCATAATTGGATGTGGAGTTGGTGGAGGATTGGTGGTGTTCCTGGTAGTGGTCTTGACCATAGCTTGGGTCATATGGGCTGTAAAGAAAACTGTCAAAGACCCAGTAGTGTAGCTAGTAGAACAAAGAGTTGTATGAATATCAACTCTACCCAGTAGTTTAGTTGCACCCCACACATATACTTACAGTACCTTTCTAAGGAATGTGTTCTTTAAATTATGGTTGTACTTGTTAGTATTTCACACTTTTGTACTGTGACTTAGATTTTTGACGAAGTAGTTGGAATAGCCAGAGGCTAGCTACTCCCTCCCTTTCCCTCATTTTACTATATTATTAGCTAACCTTAATTGTTTTGATACCTTCTTGATCTTCAAATATTAGCTATACATGTGTCATGATAAATATTATAGATGGTTAGACTACTCCATGAAATAGACTATACCCTGGCTTAGCCAAATCAATGGTCACACCATCATACCCTACCACTCTGCTACATGGGGTGTTGTGCATTACTGATCTAGCTAGCTATAGGCCTATCCCATAAGGTCACCAGCCTATTCATTGCCACTGCATGCAGATAGTCTGTAGTGTATTCATTGGCACGTGGAATCGGATGATGATCCTACTCTGACCCTGTGCATGGTTAGCTCTAACTCCACCCATATTGGTGTGCTGTCCGATTAGAAGATTAGAGGTGCTCCGCAGAGCATGTGCCCCATGCGCTGCTTTTTAGTATGGCCAACTGCCGTTTCTAATACAGCATGCATGTTAGGGCCTACCGATTTTAATACGGCATGCATGCAGAATGAATAAGTTGTGGCAGTAATGTTAGAACTTAGAAACAGAGTGTGGTCAAGTTTTATAAATGCTAATTGTCGACTCACACAAATTTTCTCAGCCTCTCAAGTGGATCTCTGGTCTGTGAGTTAGGCATAGACGCTATAGCTAGTATTTTCTGAATTCTGACACTTCTATTCTGAACTAAGACTTCAACAAGGCCTTCACTGCCCAAACTGCTGGACGGACAGATAGACAGACAGACAGACAGACAAACCGATCACTCTACCCCTGTTCCCCTGCATGCTGCGTGCATGCACATGGGCTAATTACCAGATGGTACCTGTAGCTATAGCTAGTTTGTTCATCCGCTTGTGTGTTAACCACGCCTAACTTCATTAGGCCCCAATTAACGGTTGGGCACCACCCCCCGTGGGTCTACCATCTGTCTACCTGACGTCATGTGACCAGATCTCCGCTCCCAGGCCGGCCTTCCCCGGCCCCCGCCGTATTTCATACTGGAAGCGGTTGTGGGAACGGCCTGGGAACGGCCTGGGAACAAGGCTATCTATCACCTCGTGCAGTCTCATGCCGGTGTAAATTTATTCACCGACACGAAAGTGGTTATTGGTCCGGCAGGAAGTAGGGCAATGGTACTGGTTTGGGTATACAGGGCCAGTTCTGAATGTGCATGCGTGTCCATTGTCTATACTTAAAATATGTACTTCCTGCCGAACCAATATCTGCCAACAACGAACGGTGTTGATCTTCTGCCTTGCGAACGCTCTGCCCGTGGAACTATCCCGGAGTGGTTTTCAAAGCTTCAATTCTATTGGCTATATAACAATATAAACAACACCCTAACCTGCCATAATATACCCTAAGTATGCACTGTATGACGTAAGTGACCTAAGTAAACCAATCAGAAGCGAGCTTAGAAAACTACTCCGGTACTGTAGGAGCCCGGTACTGTAGTGCCCGTGTGTCTACCATGTGACTAATTGATCTACAGTACCGGAGTAGTTTTCTAAGCTCGCTTCTGATTGGTTCACTTAGGTCACTTACGTCATACAGTGCATACTTAGGGTATAATTATTATGGCAGGTTAGGGTGTGGTTTATATTGTTATTATAGCCAATAGAATTGAAGCTTTGAAAACCACTCCGGGATAGCTCTACTTGATAACATCGCACGTGACCAGATCTCCCAGGCCTTCCCCCGCCGTATTTCATACTGGCCAAAATGCTGGCGGTGGGAACATCTATCGTCTAGTGATAGACGCTTAGGTGTAGCAGTGCTACTGTACGCAACTGGCATACTGCAGTGGTCGTAATAGATCCAGCCGCCCTTAGCCAATTTGTGGTTGCTTCTGGAGACTGGCGCATTTAAATGATATACTGAAATTTCGTGACGGTGATAACTCCCACACTGAACTGCAGGTAGCTATAGCATGGCTGACGCTGAAGACGCATGTACGTTGCAGGATACTGAAATCCTGCTAGCAAAAGGAGGACATCCTTCAGGTTAGTTTGGTGTAGATTTTCCAGTACAAGGTGAGCGAATCAAGTTTATTCTTATTTTTTGTCTATAGGTCTTACACCAGTGAAACCAAAGAGTGCCGAGTATGTTGTTTCGACATTCTTGATTGGAGTAGGGGTGGACTTCGACACGTGCGGAGCTCGACCGGCTAAAACTCTGGTGAAGTTGAGCAACTTTCGCGATATGTACAACTCATACAAGAGCAAGCCATGGGCAAACAGTGCAAGGCTGGACAATCAGGGCGACTTCAAGCACAAGAACTTCACGTAAGCCTGAAAATGTGGGGCATAAACATACCACCTGTAAACTTAGTCTCCAGTTCTCAAGCGTCCGCGACACTTACGATTGCATGCACAGTGAATTATGAAGCTGCACATAAGTTATGCCAAGTTACGCCTCAACAGATTGCTGCTGCATTCCTGCCTGTTCTGTATATAGTCATACCTACATGTACATGACTGCATATATAATGACTGTGCTTCATATTGGCCAATTTTTGGGTTGCTAATTATACCTCCACAAAATTGATGCTTGCAGACGTGCATGCAGCTTATTACATGCATGCAGGCATATACTGTAGAAAATAATTTGCAATGTATTCCAGCTGGAATTCCTGTAAGCTGCATGTTGGTCTGTTTGTGCATTATTATGTAAAGCCATTCGGATACATTCATATTTGTACTACTGATAATTATTAGACATGGTTCGTTCAACTGCCCAAGACATTTTATTTGTGCACACCGATGCAAGTGAAATCCGCTGATTTAAAATTTCCAGTGAGTGGTCGGTCCAAGCAGGCAACATACACAATGCACTTCCACAATGAACTCACGCTAGTGTGGGGCTCGCTCAGGCTCACCTCAAATATTCGTATAATGTCCTCGATGTAAGTAACCCATGAACAGTCTACTTGTTTAATGGACGATCGCGACAACAAAGACGGAGACCACTCGTGGACCTACCTATTCACTGGCTAGAGGATCTAGGAACAGGTGAACAATGAACAGTCTACCTCCATGGTGGCGACAACAGAGACTGCTTAATGTGGACTTACGTACTATTCAGTGGCGAGTGAGCGATATAGGGGCTACCGCAGTTGTCAATGCCTTTAAATACTTGTATTGTTGCATCAAGGGCGCATAAGTAGATCGCCCGCCCGGAGTAAGAGTGTGTAACTTCCGGGGAATTCGAACCGGGCAAAATACATGAGTTGTACTAAAAATAGCTATAGCATGTCTGAACACTCTTGTAGTGATTCTTTCCGCCACGTGATAATTGACTGGAGCGGTGACACTGTCACAATTATCGCCATACGGCTTCAGGTGCAACTGGATGTTCTATTTTTAGTACAACTCAAGTATTCCGCCTGCACCACGGGCGCCTATTGAAGTTACACACTCTTACTCCAGGCGGGCGATCTACTTATGCGCTCTTGTTGCGTGAATGTCTGTTCGAGTCCTGCAAGTCAATCGTCTCATAGACCTACTTCTTCAATGGCTACAGGGATTTTTTGGTGTCTTAAATATGCTCATTGCTCAGTCACATGCATTCTGATGACAATTAAGTCATGTGCTTGCAACAGCTGTCCTGCATGTGCATGCACTTCACTCAGCTGGTTCACCCCCCAATGTCCACTAGTTAATGAGGCGGAAGTTTTGATGTCGGCAGGCTTCCACAAGGTGTTAAAGCCCTCATCCAATATTCTCCATTCAAATACATGTTTATGTAAGCATGTTACAATGTTACATTTTACTTTTATACACAGGTTTGCAAGGTTGGCTGTTCAGCTGCAAAATTATACAACCTCACAGGCCAATGTGCAGCTTGGTATCAATTTTGGAAAGCGAGCAATACGGCGTGCAATGGTGACTAGCATTCAGCAGACAAAGATCATATGGCTTAGTAGCAACACGGATTTCATTGCTAAAGGTAATTCCTATTGGAGATTAGACCCCACTTACTACACTTTAGTGAATAGTTTTCCTGCATGCATGCACACCACTGCATCCTTTGTCATCTGAGTGGCATGCAAGACATGGTTTCATGCGATGGTACTACAGTACATCCTGACATAATACAGTCATACAGACTGGAGTGCTAGCTGCAAGTTACTACATGCAAAGGCTGGGAAATTTACATTATGGTCAGAGGTATAGTTTGTGAGTATACAGCAGTTCACATGACAAGGATCTTTGTATAAGGGAACAAACCCTTTGCTGTGTACGGCACTTATCTGATGCTTATATAAGCAAACTCCGTTAGCCCTTGCATGGTAGTGAATTCAATTGTTCTGCTGTATATACTCCATATGACTGTGCAGTATTGCCCTATTCTAGTAGCTCTCATCCCTTAGCTCACAACAGATTCAATTCTGGACAACTGCCAAAATAACAAATAACATTTTAGGGCTCCCAACAGGTGAAGCAATTCAAATCTGTTGTGCTAGAACTGAATAACTATACCTGAGTTAAATCAAAGCGCACAAGCAGTTTGCAAGCTGAGAAATGTTTTGGCCTCAGTAGCTAGTCTTGCACTTCAAAAGGGGTTGATGTCAAAATTAGTCAAAAATGGTTTTGAAGCTCCACTCTGAAACCAATGGTATATAGCTCACTGCAAAAACAAATCGGCTGTTTTTAACCACATGCAAGCCTATAGGGTGGTTACCCAGGTTTGCAGACAAGTTGGAGACAGTGGTTATAGAAGAAGTTTGCTTTGGGATTCAGAGACTAATTGCATAAGGAAACTTGAGGGAGAGCTGGCCGAGATTATCTACAAGACTTTCAACCATATAATCATGCAGATCTTCATCTGCTGCCATCAAGTGCATGAAAATTCCCATCCAGTTGTAGTGATGTTCCCAAGATTGTCAGTGAGAAGATCATGAGCCTTGCAGGTTGTCTTAGTCTATACCGTAGTCTCCCATTAATACCCCCCCCCCCCCCCCCCCCCCCCCCCATTTTTGTACACTAGCTACATCCAGCCTGAAATGGGAGGAGGGCTTATATTCAATTTACTATAAACAAGAGCGCATGATGGTGTCACCGTCATTGCAGTGGAGATGACGACCATGTCATCATGCACTCTTGCTAACACAACAACACAACAACAACAATCGATGATTGCACAATCACCACACACAGTGCACAACGCTGAGAAAGACAGCATGGAAGCAGAAAGCAGTAGTAACTAGGGCAGTGGAAAACATGACGTTGCATGCCACGAGAGCCCTTCCTGATAATGAGAATAAGGTTCACTGTGCTTTGCACAGTTTCTCAACTGCTTCACAGCCTCTATAGAGTATAGTCCCCCCCTCCATAAATGTTCATGGATCCGCCCTGTTGTGATAGCCATCTGTGGACAGGTGCAAAGCACAACATATACGTATAGAGTACGTACAGCAGAGTTTGCCACAATGGCAGGGAAGTTTACTTAGACATTATGCTACTGTAATTTTCAGGTTGCTTGCTCGATCTGAACTCAAAAACTTTGACAACATAAATAGTCACATGTACTTTAATCCTCCAAGTTGTCACCTGACAACTTAACTTCTATTGGTGGATTAGAGTGCACGTGACTGTTTTACGTTTTGCGTTTTGACTTCAGATCGAGCAACCTGAAAATGCGGTAAATGTATACACATCAAAAAGTGATGGTTCCCTTCTACAAACATCATGAACTTCATCCATGCAGTAGCTACCCATAGACTATCTTGGGCTAATTAAATTTCCTAGCATGTAATATAGTACCATCCCATGAAAGAATGTAGGTACCTTGCAACTCGTATGAGGGTTAAAGTATATTTGTGTGAAGTTTTGTTGTAGCATATGAGGATCATTTCCCTTTTCACCTTTAGCAAAATCCCTGGGGCACTCAGTCATGACCCTTGAGATGTGCCAAGCCATTGAACAAGAGGATGCTGAACAGGAAGAAAACTTTGGTGAAGAGGAAAGGAAGAAAATTAATGTAAACTGAACTATTATAGTGTATAGTGTGGTAGCTAAGAGTATGGTGTATGGACATAATATATTAGAAACCGTCACAGCAGTGTTGTTCATATAAAAACTACGTAACTGGTGTATTAAATCTGACAAGTTAATGTACATGTAGTACGCTAGCAGCTGAAAGGGGGCTGCTTTCTATTCCTGAATTGTTTTCCCATGCATGGGTGTGCTGCATCGGTCAATGGTGATCTGCAACGCAAGTGCATCTGTGGCTCACACAGTGACTTGATACCTACTCTTCAATGTGTTGAACGTGCACACATGCTACTTCCGGCGTTTCTCTCCATCACTCCTGGCGTGCCTGCTTGCTTCCATCACTCCTGGCCTGCTTGCTTCCATCACTCCTGGCCTGCTTGCTTCCATCACTCCTGGCCTGCTTGCTTCTAGTGTCAATGTCCAGTTTCATTCGCTTGTTGTTAGTAACATTGCTGGCAACGATGGAGTTCAGGAACCTCTTGTTGGCCTTCGGTAGGGAACACTTCTGCCTGTACAAGAGGATGAAACAAAAAGATCTACTAGTCTTACAATTTCTGTGTACAGCTGATCAGCAACTGCCAGCTAAAGGTTATTTGCAGGGAACATCTGATCAAGGTAGTCTCGTTCCCAGCTTTCTGTCACTTGCAGTACTGCAAGTGACGAAAAGTTAGGCGGGGCCTGGGAACAAGCGACTCAGGATATGATCAAGGGTCACTAATTCAAAAAGCAGCAGACACTTCTGCAGTATATACCTCAAATGTAAGAGAGGATGTAGTAACGCCAGCATGTGAGCAATGTCTTACAGAGCAAATGGATTCCATTAGAGAGGGTTCAGACATTGTACTGTGACATTGATCGGTGAGCTACTTACCATCCCATAGCACCAATCTGTTCTGCTCTGACCTTCCCACGCTTTGTCTCCTGTAAAATCTCGGCCATTGCCAGTCTGTGTGAATGTGTGTATGCATGAAGACAACATGATCAAGGTGAGAAAGAAAAAACTTGTAGACTGCAACAGGTTCAATATGTGATCCTCCAGCAGCTTTGGAAGGAGGATTGATTCAGGCCAAAGGCACATGCATACAGCCCCCCACCTCTCCAGTTCCACCTCCTTTTCCTTCTCCCGACCACCACCTTGTGCTCGTCCCCGGGAGGAGGAGGTTTATCATGTTTCACTCTCACGCCCAGAGGTCCCTGTACGGCTGCAAGCGTTCTGCAATTTCCCCCGCGGCCGAGGAGGGGCCTTTTCTGCCATGGCTAGGCTTTCTGACCAGAGATCTGGCTTCTGACTAGAGATTTGGCTTCTGACTGCACATGATACGATATGCGCTTTGACAATGACGTAATGGGGACATCCCCATGTGTACGTGCACCTCGAGTAGTTTGGTTCCCAGACCCTTCTTGGGTAGTTTGGTTCCCAGACCCTTCTTGGGCGGGACGGGCGGAGGCCGCCCGCCCCGCCCTCCCCGGAAACGAAATGCAGAAGGGTCTGGGAACCAAACTATACCTCGAGCCTCAGAAAGCTGTGACAGAAGTGCAAGTGAGTTAAGTTGTAAAGTTGTACAGTAGTCTCGCGGGCCAGCCTCTCGCCACACCCAATCCGCCTCGTAAGATCAACAGTGAGAAGTCTGGTGTGCATTTGAATATACATACTAGGCAGACATCTAGTCTCGTTCCCAGACCCAAACAACCCCAGCGAAGATCGCTTGCAGGATCTCGCGGGGGATACTGCAAGCGATCTTCGCTGGGGTTGTTTGGGTCTGGGAACGAGACTAGCAGACATCTTGGGAGCAAGGTTACCAATATAGGGATAGCATTTAAAGCAAGACATGAAGCGTCTTCCCACCATTTAGACAGCTGAGCCTCAACCAGCAGGTCTTCTAGGGGAGAGCCTATAGGAAATTATGAGACTTCGTTTTTGAAGGAATGATCATGGAAAATAGAGCAGATTTCACAGGAAGGGATGAGCTGTCGCTGAATTTCTATCTAGACTCAGATACTGCACATTCGTCTTAAAGTCTGAATGCTTGTCATCCACCTATCCACAGATCAACCTCTAGGTTGGCTGACAGACATTTCCAATGTCTGGTGAGATACCTCCCAACCTCCAGCGTCACCACCTCCCAGAATGGGGTCTCCTGCCCAAGGTCTTCATTGCGTACGCCCATAGCCCCGTCCCGTATGTGCAGATTAGACCACCTGATATCAGTGACGTGATTCAGGGGATGAGCGCTGAAACAGTGCATGAGAGGTGGGAGGAGGAGGTGACGACGCGCATGCTGAGGGAAGACAAAGCTGTTGAAGGCAACAAGTCGTTGGTGTACCACCTCGCAAAATTTCTTCAGAAGAGTAATATAGCTGTTGCGTATGACCAGCTACTGACGGATGTTGGGACAAGCAACCTCATGAAGTGGAGTCAGCAACAAATTGAAGACTCAGATTTCGTTATCTTGATCATTACCCCCTCGTTCTGCCACTTTCTCTCCAATCAGGTGCCTCCTGAAAAGGAATACCTCTTTGCAGGCCATTATCTGTACAACCTGATCCACAACCCTCCACCCAACAAACCCCTGCTCCCAGTTTTCCTGAACCAGGTGAAAGACATTCAACTCCTCCCAAAGGCACTTGAAGCAACCACTTGTTATGAAATTTGGGAACCATTTGATGTTCATCGTGTACCTCGAAATGATGATCTGGAGTCTCTCTACGCTCTACTGACAAGACAGAACCGCTACGAGCAACCGAAACCTCTCCCTGGAGGTCCAGTCAAGTTACCACCACCAAGAAGGCAGCGAAGTAAGTCGTAGTTATTATAATGTCCAAAGTGATGCTGGCTTGTACAATTGCACAACGTCCATGTTATGAATTCTCACACACACACACTCATACCCACGTGCACAAACAAACACACACACACACACACACACACACACACACACACACACACACACACACACACACACACACACACATACACACAAGTATTATTTGAACTTAAGCTGAAGCAGAGTAAGTAAGCGGTTTTTGCCGACAGGTATTATCGGATATGTTAGTGTGGTGCGATTAGACTATTGGGCATGGCATCCTGGTTAGAGATCAGCCCCACCCAAGTCCGCATCTCAGCTTTGTGATGTCACATCCGGCTTGGGACTTACGTACATGTACGTCCCAAGCCGGATGTGACATCACAAAGCTGAGATGCGGACTTGGGTGGGGCTGATCTCTAACAGCATGGTTGTGTCTGGGCTCTGTTGTAGAAAGGTCTTGGTTGGCACTCTTTCTGTCGTTTTTTGACCTACGGTATGTAGATACAAATACAAACCGTCTTGCCTTGTAGGGCCTCCATTTCCAGTGTTCATGGCCTGTTTCCAGCTACGGTAGGTTGGCATTTCCTGGGAGACTTGATTGCAAGTTCTTTAATTGGTGGGTGTGGTTAGAGTACATATCTGCTTAAGATGGCTGACATTACCTGTGTGAGCAGTTTCTAGCCCAGCAACACCAAGGAACAGAAAGTAGGCTCTGTTTAAGTGTTCTAGAGACTAAAACACCTCGAGAAACAGCTTGGGCCATAAAGAGTAGTATGTAGGCTGATCCAAGTCTGAAATCAATTAATATTGCACTTACCGTTCTAGAGATAGCGCCATTTACCATACTTACCAAAGCAAGCAGTGAATTTCCCTGTAAATGCTGACTGCAGACACTTTCATTTTGGTCAACTGTATGTAGCAAGAACAGTGTGAGCAGCTGAGGTCGGATTTGCACCATCATTTTGCTAAAGATTTACTCAGTGTACATTGTACATGCAACTTCATACACATATCCTTACACACACACACATCCTCATACACCCACACACCCACACACACACACACACATCCTCATACACCCACACACACACATACACACACACACATCCTCATACACCCACACACCCACACACACACACACACATCCTCATACACCCACACACACACACACACACACACACACACATCCTCATACACCCACACACACACACACACACACACACACATCCTCATACACCCACACACACACACACACACACACACACACACACACACACACACATCCTCATACACCCACACACACACACACACACACACATCCTGCACTCTCATGTTCACAGTATCCCCCTATCTCCTAGAGACTCAGGAAGACCCCGTACAGCAGCCATCCAGTGAGTAGTTTACATCTTGACTTACATAAGAGATGCACTGCGTAGCTGAGCCTTACATTTTGTATAGCTCATCATCCTGGCTACCTCTCAGTCCAGACCCTCCCACCCCTTCTCAAAATGTCCACCCCAAGTGGGGAACTCCCCCATAATCTCCCAGGGATCCGTACATGAACGAAAACCAGCAGAGTAATATGCTCATGTTCCAGAAAAGAGCACCTTGCAAGCTTTGTAATTTGGATAAAAGCTACACGTACTTATCTAAAGTAGCAACTTTCTTTTCTGCATTACCAAACGAATTCCCGATGGTAAAATAGTGGAAACTGCCTAGTGTTGCTCATGGGTAGGTTTCTCATGCAAATATTGCTGGCAAACTTAGCTGTACCAGTTGTTCTCAAAGAGTAATTTTGGCAGCAACCCTATAGCTAGCAGCTGCATGTACCGTATTGCTATAGAAGGAAAGTTTCGTATGGTGCAAATTTTCAAATGAAGCCTTGAGATACAAAAATTTTTTTTTTTTTTGCAAATTTAGAATGGGTAATCAAACATGTGGAAGCGGCAAGCAGTTTGTAACGGTAGCCTTCGAACAGCCTTCCAGCCTCCAGTCGACCTGTCTACACCCGTTAGCCTGCAACGATAACAAGGTAAGCTGCCAAACTCATCTGTTTCACAAGTGTCGCTTCAGAAAGCTTTGACAGGTACTCATCAAGTGGGAAACCAAGCATCACTGAGCCACACTTGTGTAGCCTCGTTCCCAGGCCCCGCCCAGCTTTTTGTCGCATGCAGTATCGAAATGCGGGAGAGGGTCTGGTATCTTTCCTGGCGTGAGCGTGATGAAATGGCAAAATTTAGGATGAAAAATAATAGCATATTGTTCAACCAACTACACGGTCAATGCTTGGTGTGTATTACAGTCGCCCCCTGCTAGCTAGATTGCGTGGTAAGTCACTTGGAACCTCTAAACTGTTCTGAGCCCCCAGTGCGCCCACGTTCATCAACTACGTACCATCGGTTCTATCCTGACATTGCTCACGTGAGGAAAGATACCCTCTCCTGCATTTCCGTACTGCAAGCAACGAAAAGCTGGGCGGGGCCTGGGAAAGAGGCTAGCACTTGTGATTGCACAGGCATTCACATGTGCTTCAGACTTTTGGGGGGAACCATCTTGGACACAAATGTAGTAATCTGGATCATGATAGCTCACAAACTGACAAGCTGCTCATCTCCTTGGATGCAGAACACGTTTCCGACATAGGAAAAATACAGCATGCTGGACTATACTGGAGCCTCTATTATAGTACTTCTCTCTCCCATATATGCTCTCCTTCGGTGGTGATGTACATGTACGTGTAGGAGTGTAGTGTAGCACCAATTCCCTGCTGATGTAGACTCACAAAAGAGAGTGAAGAGACGTGCATTAAATGATGGGGGTGTTGTATACTTAACTGCACAGCCATTCACATGCCATTTGAAACTATGTAGCTACATAATGATGATTCAGCAATTAGAACATTTGGTATACTCACGAGTCGATGATGGGAGACTGAACAGACCCTCTTCCACATGTGTGAGATTTATACAGATTTGTAGTAGTTTGTTTGCCTCTATTAAATTCTCTCCACCTGTCACAAGAGTGCCTGGGAACAAGTCGAGCTCATACATGTAGTACACTCTGTGTGTACCCATAATACATGTAGTAACGGATATTGTTACCGCAACTTCCTCTACCCCTCCCTCTCCCAGCTGTGCTCACTTCCAGTCCTGTGACCACAGAGGATTCATGCTTATTGAAGACCAGACCAAAGCCCGCCCGCCTTCAGGAAGAGGAGACACCTAAAGATCAACCAATGAAGGCATCTGTTCTGACCAAGGATGAAATGAGAGGTGAGGAGGAGACATCTGACGAAGAGGTGGTACCCCAGATGGGACCAACTCTATTTGTAGAGGAAACACAGTTGGAAGAAGCCAAGGAGTCCATGTAAGTGGTCCATGGTATGTAGCCATGTTCTCTGTGCTGAAATCTGTTGATCTTCCCGGGCCTCAGCTCCACAACTGAATACGGCATAGCCTCAGAGGAGCAGCCCTCCCCACCTTCAGAAGAGTCACCTGCCACAAGGAAGTTTCCTAAAACTGAGGTAAGGAGATCAGTGGCTGCCAGCTTGATTTTCTTGATCTCTGAGCTGTCAAATAGTGCTCACTCAACATTTCACTCCTGGTAGGTAAAAGATTTTCTACGCAATGTAATTATGTTTGTTTGAGTACCTAGGAATAGCATTTGAGGACATTGTCCTGAGTGTTTCATACACTGACTCAAGTGGAACTCATTCCAATTAATGCACATGACTGTATTCAGCCTTGGCTTGGAATAATGCGAGCTGTACAGACATGCCAACTCTCACGCATTGGGCGTGAGACTCACACATTCATCCGCAATCTCACGCTCTCACGCTTACTACAGCAAATCTCCCACATATTAGTAGCTAGGCTTATTTCGTGGGTCGGGCCTGGGAATATGGCACGCGTATACAGTGTATGTAACACATGGGTGTTTAGCTATGATACAGACAAGGACAACCGCAATTCGAACGACTCAAATGGACTCCTAGCCTGTGTCCATCCGCATCGAAGAGGATAAACACAGGCGCTAACACACTTTGTCAAACTGCAAAATGTTGAGTGGTGGAGCCTTTTGCTAAGGACAAAAGCAATGAAGCAACTGAAATGAACTGCTGTGTGCACTCTTGAACTGTTACAGTAGCATGTCTCACGCATTCTAGCACCATCTCACGCATTTTCACAGCACATATCTCACTCATTCACTTGCTAAGTAGTTGGCATCTCTGGCTGTATGTACGAGCTGCTGGATCCAATCAGTCTGCTTAGGTATCCATAAGTCTAAGAGGCATGATTCTGAAAGTCAAGGGTGCCCCTATGCCAACGAACCACAAGCAGTGCACATTCCAGTTGATAACTAAACTAATGCGCATTTCCTGAATCTCTGACATCACTGATTCAGTACTGCTGACGCTAGCTGTGTACTCACATGTACTAACTGTGTACTCACATGTGCTAACTGTCTACTCACATGTGCTAGCTGTGTACTCACATGTACTAGCTGTGTACTCACATGTACGACAACGTACAGCACCTTCACACTAAGGATGCTCTTTGTGTTTTTTTTGGTGATAGCAGATGCATGGATCTTAATTTTTGGAAGTGAGTTCAGCATGTGCTGGCAGTATAATTATACCAGTTATCAGTTGCTGTTTTGTCAATGTTTGTAGGAAAGGGCTCACTCTGAAGCTATTCAGGAAAAGGAGAAAGAGATTCAGGAAATGAAAATTCAGCTTGAAGATGCATGGTACAAGTTTGCAATCACTGACAGCAAGCTGAGCCAAATTGGGAGTGAAAAAGCCTACCTCGAAGAAACGGTATGTATCAGCTTTACTACTAATGCGTGCGTACATTAATCATTGTTGAACTAGCTGTATGTAGCAGTCCTGGATGGAATGCAATCATGTGTAAACCGCACTGCTGGTTGCTGATGCAACTCACAGGTAGGGCAAGCTAGGTATAGGCAGCTCGTTCCAATGAACGGACATGTCACATGACGACCATGCTCAGTCGATCGATCGAGTCGAAACTAGCAGTATAGTGGCCAAAGGGAAGACAGTGAATTATTACAGCACTCACAGCTTCCACCAGCACGGTGAGTTTCGGCACGTACAGTTGAAAGTAAGCATCAGTGAATGCACAACTGTGTGGTCAGAACCTTTGTGGGTCTTTTGTATGAGCTGTACTTTGTGAGCCTTTTGTATGAGCTTTGCTGGCAGTAAAATCGAAGAGAGCACTTGAGCAATGGCGGCCGACGGGAAGACAAAAGCACTTGTATCTCCACCACCAGGGTGAGTTTCACTACCAAAATCATACATTTGGGACAGTGCATGATAGCAATCACAGCGTTGTAGCGCAATCTCACAATATCCACACGTTTGTGTCGCTGTCAGGATAGCAATCATGACAGTACATGCAAGTGTCGGAATCTTTGTTGACCATTGGTAAGTAGTCATTATGGAAAGGGAAACAATCAAACCTCATAGCTCACAGGAAAGGTCTACAAAGATTCTGAGTGCACCGTTGTGATGTTATCATGCTGTGACACAAATGTATAATAATTGTGCTGAAACTCACCTTGGTGGTGGAGTTATGAGCGCTTTTGTCTTCCTGTTGGCCACCATTGCTCAAGTGTTCTCTTCGACTTTCATTGCCAGTAAAGCTCGAGAAAAGGCCCGCAAAGATTCTGACCACACAGTTGTGATTGCTGTCGTTTACTGATGTTTATGGGTCAAAATTCACTGTGCTGGTGAAGTTGTGAGTGCTGTAATAATTTCTAGTCTTCTGTTTGGCCGCCATTCCTGACTTGATTGACTGAGCATGATCATCACATGACATGTGCATTTACTGGATCAAGCTACAATACTTAGCTTGTGCTACCGTCGAGTAGAAACGGTTACCAGTAGGCCCATAGGAAGTAATTTTTAGTATTGAAGTGTACATTGTGCAAAGCGTGCCAAGTGGTCTCGTTCCCATACCCAAGAAAACCTGGGAGTGAGACAAAGGTATTGTGGGGATGACTGAAACAGTTATAGAGCACTTCCATTGATACCACGAATAAAACCTTCACGAATAAATCCTACCTTAATTACCGTAAAGCAAGGAGGCCATTCTCTGCCATTAGTGCGTGTTTGCTTATGTTCACACTCTTTCTAACAGATTGAGGACCTTCACGATCAAATCGAGGACCTTCAAGATCAAATCGGTGTACTCAATGAGAGGGATAGATATCAACAGGAGCAATTAGCTGAGCTGAAACGGCAACGGCCGGGAATCTATTCGGTAAACTGCTTATTGTTCACTGAATGGCCAGCTCCACGACTCTTACAGCTATAATGTTAGTTTTCACCCACAATTTCCTCCACCAATACATTAAGATTTTAAGTGTGTGTGTTTGTGCCAAGCTCTCCAGAGACACTATATGTCTATTGGTGCATCAGAGTAAGGATCGAGCTATGCTGGACTCATGAAGACACAGTAAGGGGTTATGAATGTCTAATAAATTTTGTGGACCACATTGTTCCAAGCTGCTCACATGGTTGAATGAGGGGGCAGTTGCTGAGTGAGCAAAGCTACATACTGCTGGCCAAACTGCATACTTAGTGTCATACACCTGTTGTTCACGTGTGCTTGCTGTATACACATCCACCGTCAGAATGAGAGACCTGTTGTGTTTGTAATAGAGTGGATCATCTCAGACTCCCAAAGAATTCCCCCTTCCTCATGCAATGACAGGGAATGGAGGGGCCGGGGTGGCTGTTATGCATTAAAATTTTAATGCAGACCTAGTGCGTTGTGCAATTACTAGCCTTTTTGTGTTCCGTTTAGACTCCATGGATCTCTGCAGCAGTTCCACACTCATCACATACTCCTCAGCAAGGTCACTTCAGCACAGCGGGGCTTGTGTACCCTCACAGTGGGACGGGAAGTGAACCAGTTCTTTCCAGTACACATGAGCCCGCACTGATTGCAAGAGATGTTGATGAAGTACAACCACACGCACTGATATCAAGAGATATTGGTGAAGTACACACATCTACACCAAAAGCAGGGTTACGAAGGTCAATCTCTCCAGAACCCTGTAGGCCAATCTCTACATTCCCCTCAACCATGAGTAGGTTTAGACCATTGCTTCCTAGTAGGGAATCTGGTCACCATCCAGTACGTGAGATGTCATCTGTCCCCGTGTTGCGTACTGATATGTCTTATTTGAAGAAACCCAAACATCCTTTTTGTGGTACTACGTTCCACCCTATCCCTCCATGGCCACCTGCATCGGCATACCTGCCCCCTGTCACCAGTCAAGCTGGAACAGTCAGTGTGGCTTCTGATCCACCATTAAAGGTATGTGTCTGTATAAGTTATTGCGCTCAAGCTGGTCTCTTAGCTGTTTTAGAGGACCTGAGGGATGCTACATACCTATAATCACTGAGAGTGAAGCCCGAGGTGATTATTATATAGGTGCATCCCGAAGGTCTCTTTACTGCTAAGAGACCTGCTTGAGTGCAATAACTGACTCAGACTATGGGTTATATCTTTCAGTTTCTCTACAGGAATGAAATACAAATGTTTTGATGAGGTGTCAAATGTTGGAGACTCATTAAGTTCAAAGCACATTATGCACTCCATAGTCTAAATACAGTGGTAAACAGGGACATGACATTGGAACTCCCTCTACGGACACCCCGTATTACTTGCGGATTTGATAACTCAACATTTCTACACATAGCGTTAGCCTGTAGTAGCCTCTCGCCAACTGCCACTGCCCCAGAAATGTATGCTGAACACTCCAAATATGTGTGTTGCCGCGCTCAGCCTCTTATAGGTGGTCCCAATGGTGTGCAACTGTGCATGAGAGAGGGTTCCACTCAGGCATTGTTCATAGAGCACCAGCAATCACAGTGGTTGGAGACACATTAGCTATGCAGCAGTAACAAGAAGGATCATCCAACTACGATTGTTATATATACGTATAGAGTAGTCATAGAGCACAATCATATAGATCACCATCACCACAAACTGCCATATGCTATCCCCAGCGCGTACAAGCCGAGCAGTTCCTGCCAGTCAACCTTTCCTACACAAGGAGGCCAGACAAGGTGGATAATGTTCAACCGAAGCAAAGCAGTACGAAGCCATCACCACCTGCTGGCACTGTCTCAACATTTGGTAAGTTTTTCTATAAAAGAACCAACTGTCAGTAACCGTCACAGTGTACAGTTCAACCATCTTATCACTACTTGGAAGCCTGTTTGTACACATAATGGAGTTAGCTGAAGTGTGCATTGTACATAGACTTCGCCCAGAGATTCATATACCGTAGATCGGGAAATTTTTGTTGTCAAATATTTTTACGGTCAGCCATGTGTAAACTAGTACTAGTACTGAATTCACCTGTGCTGCGCTCATCACTCTTTTGTGTCTACTATGTAGTAAAGGGTAACTAAACACCGTGGCCAGCTAATCATTATAAACTTGTGCACCAAATTGACACCCCTTCCTGGAAGTTCAATGTGAGCAGGTGGGTGAAGGGAACTACCTTTAATGCAGGGCTGGATGGGCACTGAGATACCCTGCGACCATGTCCACTTGCCTGTTCAAGTCCATGGTTGGAATATTTCCCTTTTGAATGTTACGTTACTTCCTGTGTCGACCATACCGATAGCAGACACTCCTGTAAGCAGCAGAATCGTCAAAAAAGTCGAATACGAAAGTTCAGATTTTCCAATCATGGACTTGAACGGGCGAGTGGACGGTAAGCGCTCCAGTGCCCACTCAGTCCGGTAACTTATACAAGTAGTTTTTTGTGTGAAGGCTTCTGAAGATTCGCACATTATCAATGTTGTTCCAATTAAGTATGGCTGCCCCTGGACCATGTGCTATATTGTCCCTGGAGTCCATTATCCGCACACAAGTTGTTCTCATTGGTAGTCATGTTTACGGTCGCAGCAGTGACTGTGATGTCCCCTGGGGTAATTAGTTATTCTTCTTCCTTTTCAGACTACATTCGAGGTGTTGATGTCATAGCTGAAACACGTTTTGTATTGACCAAAGGAGCACAGAGCTTTGAATGGGAAGATTACGGCTTTAGGTTGCATGCTCCCAAAGGTAGTCTTCCGGAAGGGCTAGACCAGTGTGAGGTGAAAGTCAAAGTTAGCCTATCAGGTCACTTTGACCTCCCAGAAGGTTCGGAGCTAGTCAGTGCAGTCTACTGGGTATACAGCCCTCACTTGTTTCTTGAGCCTCTCACGGTGGAAATTCAACACTGTGCAGCCATCACCACTCCCACTCAGTGCGCTCAGCTCACCTTCATTCGCACCAAATGCACCCAGAAGGAACTGCCTTACAGTTTCAAAGAACTCGATGGTGGAAGTTTCAAACCAAACACACCCTACGGTAGTATCCCCGTTACTCATTTTTCCGGAATTGGTGTTGCAAAGATATCGATTAAAAGATCATCAAATCGAAAAGGAGTTCTGCATGGCAGGCCAGGAACTCAGGATCTCTCACAAACTAGTAGTAGTTCTTCCAGAGCTACCAGCGAGAAGGATGACATTGATGTTCAGGTGCAGTATTGTGGGCAGTTATACATCTTCAAGAGAGTAAACGACTGGAGGCTACACTTCGTGGTCACAAAAGACCTCCAAGTTTGCCTGAAGGTACATTATATATTACAGCATTCTTTTGTTCTTACGTATGTATATGGTATATGGATATTCAATTTATGCTGAGATTTGGAACACTTTTCTGACAGCACAGCTTCGCCACCAATCAGAAGACTTTTAAGAATCAGAAGGTTTCTTCTGCAGAGGGCTGGGTTTGTATGTACCTAGGTTTCCTAAAAATGGTGCAGCTGCGTTTACGGATCTTCTGGAGCTTCGTTTATGCCTTCGGTAGCTGTATTCCAGAGCTGCGTTTGTTGCATAGATCCAGCGCCATGGCAGAAGAGCTTCTGCAAACATACGTCGTTTTAAAGACCCGTACCGAATATGCGATGTTTATTTACACATGCACCAAGCACAACATGGATCCCAGATATTTTGCACACCCCTCCAAAGCTGAATGCATATACCAGCTCTCATACTTGTGTTTCCATCATACAGGTGGTTGGGGAACATTACTCTACCTTCACCAGTGAAGATCTCTCCCTCAGTATCGGATTTGAGTCGGATAAGATAAGCCTGGATGTGCCAGAAGATGGAGCTCAACTCAAGGATGACTGGAAGATTTACCCACGCTATGACCCAGCTGTGAGTATAGTCTTACGTATGCTATATTACACTTCTGGTAGGGGGAAAATTGTGCCGCGTAATCTAATCTAAACTAAACTAATGTTTGACTACTTACGAATGTCCTGCAAAGATTCTGACTACACCGTTGTGATTGCTATCATGCACTGTCCTCACCGTACAATTTTGGTGCTGAAACTCAGCTTGGTGGTGGAGATATGAGCGCTTTTGTTTTGCCGTTGGCCGCCATTGCTCGAGCGCTCTATCGACTTCCAGTGGCAGTACCGTTCTTAGGAAAGGCACACGAAGATTCTGACCACACGGCCGTGATCGCTGTCATTCACTGACGCTTACATGCCAAAACTCACCGTGCTGGCTAAGCTGTGAGTGCTGTAATAATGTCTTGTCTTGCCATTGCTCACGATCGATTGAGCATGGTTGCCACGTGGCATGTGCGTTAATTGGAACGAATTGCAATAGGTACGGCGAGTCGCAACCGGGGTTGCAACGCGGCTACCAGGAGTGCGGTTGCCCCTCGTACATAACTCAGGTAATTTCCAGATCTCTTATTTTCCAGATTATTGGTTACTGTATTCGGAATCAAAGTTTCAAGATCCACCCTGTTCAAGTACTGGACTTAACTGTTATTAAAAAAGAAGCCTTTGAACCGTATACTTACAATACATTCTGACAAAGAATGTCCTGTCTAACTCTTGACAGGTAAAGAAGTCTGACGTGGACCTCTTTACCAGTGGGAAGAGAATTCCCAAATGTGAGATGATACTTGAGTGGGAGAATGAATCCATTCCTCCGAAGCGACTACGCTATAAGGTTGGCCTTCAGGGAGCCAGAGACCACAAGTTCTTCCTCCTGGTTGTTGACCCAGGTAGTTACATGGATACTGTGTAGTGACCAAAAGGGCTTATGATCAGCATAGTTCTATCCCATACCTTTACAGATGACGAACCTTCAAATGAAGCAGCAACAAAACCTTTGAAGGCTGGTCTACCCACACAAAGCAAGTACTCCATATTACGTACACTCCTACACTTAGTTAGCCTTCCATTGTGTACTACCTGATGAGGTATACTTAGCCTTGCAGTGTGTACTACCTGATGAGGTATACTTAGCCTTGCAGTGTGTACTACCTGATGAGGTATACTTAGCCTTGCAGTGTGTACTACCTGATGAGGTATACTTAGCCTTG
This sequence comes from Axinella damicornis, assembly GCA_963931865.1. Taxonomy (NCBI): domain Eukaryota; kingdom Metazoa; phylum Porifera; class Demospongiae; order Axinellida; family Axinellidae; genus Axinella; species Axinella damicornis. The sequence continues at coordinate 7,582,850 of OZ007518.1, read as the reverse complement.
CAGTGTGTACTACCTGATGAGGTATACTTAGCCTTGCTGTGTGTACTGTGTATACTTTGTACTTGATGAGGCAATTCGATGGACAGCCTACAAACATCAAAAGACAAGGCTAAGTGAATTTGTGGCAGAAAGTTACACAAGCTATAATTATATGACCTGTGCAAACTTGGGGGTAACTGGAAAAGCTAGGAATGGGAAACGGGACAGGAGGGGGAATGGGAACGGGAACGGGAATGACACAGTCCTAGTGGGTTCTTTGTGGAACGAATGCACAATGCAAAAGCATCAATCTTTTTATTAATTCAATCATCAATAGTATCACAGATGGCACAGCGACTGAAACTAATTACTCCTACTGTGATGCTGGTTGGGTCGGCACAGCACTGGCTAGTACAGTGACTTTAGCATGCGTTGACATATTGCATACGGTGACAAATTACTACATGTACCAGGCTGCTGGTTCACTTCCATGAGCAAGTCATGGCTGCTTCAGGATGGAAAGTCCTCAGTCAGCATGTGAACAGCCCGACTGCCCAGCATGTGTGCATGTCGTTACACGATAGCAATGTTACAGTAGTTTCCCATTTCCGTTCCCATTCCCGTTCCCATTCCTGTCTGCTTTTCCAGCTGCCCCAAAGATTGACATATTGAATCTGACTCCAATCCCCTAATTGACACCCTGTCCTGTTCTTTGCAGGTTCAAGTATCGAGCACAGCTGGTTACGAAATGAGCCCGAGCTCCGTCACTTTCAGAACCTGGTTGCTTGCAAGATTCCAGGAAAGTGGCAGGAAGTGGGGATCCAGCTACGTTTGGAGGAAGGAGAGCTGAGAGCTATTGCTAAGTCAGCAGGTGGGGACTGGATGCACTGCTTCACTTCAGTGTTTGCAGCATGGCGGAACCGACAGACTCGGGACTTCAGTTGGGAAACTGTAGTTAGCGTATTGAGATCAACAGCACTTGGTGAAATTAGGCTTGCAGATGAAGTGAGCAATAGTTTAGGCTGTCTTGAAAGTTGATTTGTGTTGTAGACATAGCTAACTATTATCTTCTATGCACCAGTAGCTACATCCGATTCTAAGGAATACACACTTGTTTGTAGAACCTCCACATTCATTCAAGGGCAGGGATTCTGCAATGAATGTTTTATTGGTGGTGGTTGCAATAATAAATTTGACATAGCAAGTTAGCTATAGGCATGCCACAATTATTGTGTAGTGTATGTTGCAGTGGGGCTTAGCTATAATTATGCTCATGAATTTCTGGCTAACAACCGCATGCAGAAACAATTTGCTGCAATTATACAACAGTTACTGGCTTTCATTACTTCTGCTTGTGTATATACTCTAAAGCTCTAATTCTTGCATTGACTTGCTGTGTGGTGACCCCATTGCTGCACAATGTTCAGATGGCATGCATGGATGCCAGTCTTGCACTTATGCATGCAGGTGCAGTTTTCTTTGAAGGTTGATCAAGGAGACATGCACAATCTTATAAGCTCAGCTCATGTCATGAGGGCGGATTTGTGTCCCGGAAATTAAAATGATGGTAACGACCTGTGGTTACCGGTATGCGACGGAGTTCCGTATTCTTTAGTCCAAGAGTCGACGTCGTACCTTCTCTGACAGAAATCTCCGATCATGTCTCAAATGTGGTCTCATGGCCTGTTTGGCTGCTTCTCTGATATTGGAACATGTGAGTTAGTCCGGTGCCAGTTCAGAAAAGTAATTTGCACATGATGATGATGATCGTAGCTAGCCATGTTTTGTGTTTGGCCCTTGAGCAGCTAGCTAGGGCCGTCATGACCTCGCCCGTAAGAATTTATATGGGGAGGCGTCGATCATACTTTAATACAGGATTTTGCATAAAGAGCTGCACATGAGGTCACTAATCCACCCAATATCATCCATGTTCCATAGCCTTCCAAATTTGTACCAGCTGCCTGGTTCTAGTATTGCTTTGCGTCCGTGTCCATTTACTGTGTGTTTGCAAATATTGTGTCAGTTTGCAACAGTATCTAGCTAGCTGCCCTCTTGCCTAGCTCGTTCCCATGCCTTCTCACCCCAGCGTTTGCCGCTTGCAAGCGATAAACGCTGGGGTGAGAAGGCGACAAACGCTGGGGTGAGAAGGCCTGGGAACGAGGCTACCTCTTGCCAAGGCTAGTAGTGGCGGCCAGGCCATGCCTATGCAGCTCACATCTGTATGAGCGATATAGCAAACCAGCCAGTTATGCACTGCGCACGTTCTAGGCTGGTTTACATACATGTAGAAAGTTACCTGATGTGATCTTTGGTTTTGATTTTTGTTCGCCCGAATGGAGTCTATAATCACGAGCCCAAGTCCCTTGGGACCAACAGCTTGCTGTCTCCTCTGAAATAAGTCAAGGTAACCCTGATGGAGTAAGGCTGAGTGCACCCTGATGGAGAAACAAAAAAAGCCTTGTAGCATAGTCAGGCTTGAACCTGGGACCTCTAGGTCTGTAGTCCTGTGCTTTAACCACATATTGTGTGCAAGAGTTGGATTGTTGGTCTTGCTACGCATAACCTTATGATGCCGGCCAGGGTTTCATACAGGATTTTTTGCTGGGGGGGGGGGGGGGGGGGTGGACACATGGCAACCCATGCAAGCCCCACCCCCTCCCATTCCCTCGGCACGTCATATCATACATAGGGTTGTGACCAACTGACATGTTTGACATGTTCAGATCTGAGTATGTCCAACCAGTATAATTTATATTGTCTTCTGTTTTCTGGGGGGGGGGGGGGGGGGGGGACCTTCACCTGGGGGGGGGGATCCCAGGGTGCCCCCCCCCCCCCCCCCCCCCCCCCCCCGTATGAAACCCTGCCGGCAGTTAATGGAAGGAGAGGTCTGGGTACAATGCTAGTGTGAGACTACAGCAAGGTATGGCTAAATGCGTTTGTACAAGGATACGAGTTAGCTCTGCTAATGGTACAGTTTGAAAACAAAAACAGGATGTGTACTATTCGTTTCAGTGAACGATGAACTGGACAGCTACACACGATCAACTGCGGTAATCAGTGGTTGTATTGGCCAATAGCCTGAAATCAATTACTCAAAACCTGATGTGTCTTCTATCTACACAAGGGGCTATTGAGCTCCCGTTTATGGTCTCTTGTTTACACTAAGTGGCTAAGGTTTACTTTCATGTGCTTGTGCAGTTTGGATCAAAGTGTACTGCTTGATTAGTGGTTTTCTATAGCCACTAGAAACAATGAATGCTAGCATATTAACCTCAAGCAATATCAAACAGTCTAGCCTCATCCTGGGCCCCCATGTGGCCTGGGAACAAGGCTACGAACACTCCATCCATCCCTGCCATTGCTTCTCAAGGTTGTACAGGGACGTATTTGTGTAATGCAAAATACTGGCTGTGGGAGTGGCCTGGGAACGTGGCAAAGTGGTCAAATACTGGCTGTGGGAATGGCCTGGGCATGAGGCTACATGGCTGCATGTGATGTGCATTTGTATATCGACACTTGTGTAGACTCTACCATTTTGGGTGACCTGTAGGACATCGGCAGGAGTATAGGAACACTGCACATGCAGCAATGCCTCCAAGCAGTAAGAGGTTGCAAATTGTCCTGAGTTGTCGGTTTGACCTTTGCACCTAGTAGACACCATATTACATCCAGTCTTGCCATGAGGGTGGGACCTCTAGGCTAGTGGGGTGGGGTGGGGCAGGCCAATGGGGTGGGGCCCTCTAGGCCAACAGGATGGAGCCCTCTAGGCCAATGGGGTGGGGCCCAACTAGGCCAACGGGATGGTCCGATGGGGCCCTCTATGCCGATGGGTTTCCTGGTGACCAAGAGGTTAACAGCATTTGTCTGCAAATCGCAATGTTACTGGTTGAGTACCACCATACATGTACATGTGAGATCCTCTCCTAGGAGTGTACTGACCTTTGGAATGAGTAGGGACGTGTGTTCTCGTAAACAGCACCTTCTATTTACACTGCATCGTTTGGGGGGATGTAACATTGGTCCTGGGCACTCGTCATTAGCTTCTCTACGTGGAGATTTCTCCATAGAGGATGAAATGCTGCCAACACTGTTGTGCATGATGGTGTGCTTCGGTTAGATGCCAGTCCAGTCCCCCCCCCCCCCCCCCCCACCTCATTCCCAGGCTCTCTTCCCGGTTTTGAGGGGAGAGAGCCTGCGACCAAGGGTACCCCCCCCCCCCCCCCAGCTACATTGTAACCACAAAATATCAAAGAAAGAGGCTGAATATGTGTGTATTGACTTTTGGTATGAAACAGTTACCACAAACTGTAGTTGTGTTTGTCATTTAGCATTTAGCATAATGAAACACTTTCAATGTGGCCCATGATCAACATCTCAATATGGCCAGCCTGTGTGACAACCCCCTTACCTCCTCCCTCCCTCCCTCCCTCCCTCCCTCCCTCCCTCCCTCCCTCCCTCCCTCCCTTACCTGCAGGTGTAATAACATACCTAGTGCCCTGCTACACTGCTGGGAAGAATGCGGAGGCAGCTGGAGAGAACTGTCTAACCCACGCCATTTATTACCTCATCCCCATCGTTAACATCTACTGTCACGCCACAACCAGGGGCAAAATCCGGGAACAGAAGAGTATTGATGTACGTTGTACGTTTAACTTACTGAATTACGTATACAGGAGTTGGCCAAATGTGCCAGCAATAGGGTCGTCGTCATGTCATGTGACATGTGCATTATTTGGAATGAGCTGTGAGCTACCTGCCTATATAATATTATGGGTGGTCTTTAAATGAAGCTAGCTGTAGCCGTGAGTATGTGCTGGTTGACGCAGTCAGAGTCTGCCCAGGTATCATAAACAATGATGCATCGTAGATATATCATGCTTTTCTGAAATTGCATTGTTTAGTTTGGTTGTCAATCATGTTCGCAAAGTGGAACATCAGGCACAGTCAGCGTTCCAGGTCTTTAGTTGAAATCCTCTCAGGAGATAGGAAGGGAAGATGGGGAAGGGTTGGGGTCATGTATTCTACCACAATGCGTGGGCGTTCCTTTGATGTACCGCAGAGGATACATGTAAATCGCATAACCTCCACTATGACGTCATAGCGGAGGTTATGCGATTTATCCTCCGCGGTACATCAAAGGATCACCACGCTGTGCTGAGAATCAGAGAGTTGTAGCTGTCTAGCAGCCGGATCCAGCTACTAACTTGACTTGGAGGTTATGTCTGTGGTAGAAGCCGGATCTACTACGTCGACTCGGAGGTTATGCAGTTTATCCTCCTTGGGAAAGTTTAGCCTCGGCCAAACTTTCCCGCGGAGGACAAATCGCATAACCTCCGCGTCGACGTAGTAGATCCTATACTTGTTCTTTTGGTGTCATTTTCTTGTCGATGTACACAGCTAGCAGATAGGTTTGAGAAGTCGTACAATGTATATGAATATTTACTCCGGAAGGCTTCTGAATCAGAGTGCTTCAGCATGGTATAACCTTGAATCCCAAGATGTGATTTGTGATTCGTCCCGTGCATATTTCCCTCCTCCAGGGTACATTCTTCAATGACCTCATTCTAGCCCTATGCTGTCCCCTGTGTGCCCTGGTCCAGGAAGCGCAGGTACGTACACCCACATCATAGTCTCATTCCCATCCTCCATACACGGGACAGTCTGAGTCCAATCCTCCGAATGTGGGACAGTCTCATTCCAATCCTCCATACATGGGATAGCAAACACGGTCATGGTCGCATTTCTCCTCAAGCACTAGCCTAGCCTCTGTTGTGCATGTCACAAGGTTGCCCGTGTGCTACTCGAGTATATACTTGCTGCGGCTACTATGAATGCAGTGTCATTTCTTGAGGTGCGGCTAGATGGCTACCATTACATTCTTTTTTCACCTCCCTCCTTTCCTTCCTACTTCCTCCCTCTTTCCCCCTCCTCTCTCCTTCCCACTCTCCCTACCTTCCCTCCCTATCTTCCCTCTCTCCCTCCCTACCCTTAATTCTCTTCCGCTCTCATTCCTCCTTCCTGTCTTTCTCCCTCCCTCCTTCCCTTCCCCCTTCTCCCTCGCCTCTCCTCCTCCTTCCCTCCCTTTCTACCTCTGCAGGAGGTGAAAGCTCCTGCTCCTCTGGCAATGGCTCGCGAATAAGTGACTACAATTGAACTTACCCTGTATTTCAAATACCTGTGTGTGTACATTTGCTGCTGTATACACAGTAGGGTATACATGACATTGTGTAACAATAGGAACTTGTGTGGCAAAGAAATAAATGTGCAAGCTCTTGACAACCTGCAGAATGCCCAAGTCACCTATTTAGAACATAATATGATGTGAACAACAGCACCGTCATGATGCTGAATTTCTGAGGCAGAGCTATATAGACTATAATTAGCAACAATAGTAACAAGACCAGCGGGTGTATGTGTAATCATTGGGTAGCATCTGGCATGCAGTTAACAATAGATCCTTGTGCTTTATACCTTTATATAGCCAGACCCGGGCCCTCGGCTCCACATGTGCATCCAGTCGGACGGCGTGCACACATGGAGGGCACGTGGGCTCTCATGACCTATAAGCCTGCATGTCCCGAGCTATACTGGTGAAAAGTTTCCATCCTCCAGGGTAGCCTCGGTCCCATGCAGGCTCTCTCCTCTGGTACGTACACCCACATCATAGTCTCATTCCCATCCTCCATACATACAGGCCTGGGGCAGTCTCATTCCCATCCTCCATACATACAGGCCTGGGGCAGTCTCATTCCCATCCTCCATACGTGGTACAGTCTCATTCCAGTCAACAAACATCCAATGAAGCCATTTCAACCGAGTATTCATTACCACTAATCCTACTTGGAATGTTAGCTCAAACTACATCCATGCATGCCTTGGTATCTGTGCAAGTGGAGTGAGCTGCATATTTGTAAGGGTTAATATTGCCATCTGGGATCGAGAGCTAAAGCTCTATAGATGATGTTCAGATCGCGAGGAAGGCTGCTGCCATTTGCTGCCTTCATCGTAGCCTTTTGCACTGCATCTTGCCAAGGTATGTAGCATGTGCAATGATTATTATCAGGCTCTTCGGAGTTCAAACTAGTGGTGTGTTTCACCATATTATTATTGTGCTCTAGAATTTGATGATCTGCGCTTGGAAAGCGGTGACAACACGTCTTGTGAAGGTCGACTTGAAATATATTCCAGTGCAGTGAGCCAGTGGGTGCCAGCTTGCAGCAGCTCAATAGGCACCCCTGAGCTTCAGGTGATTTGCAGAACTTTACAGTGCCTCAACAACAATGACACGGATCCAGTTAGAAGTCTAGCAACTGAGTAAGTTTTGCATCATACTATATAGCTACTAGCTAGTGTGTCATATAAGGTAATCCTGTTCCCAGGCCAATTTTCCCCACTCTGCGTGGCTTGGGAATGTGGCGAGTCATAAAGCTGATTACAGATTCAATCAGTAGTGCATGTTTGGCTGGGTGGTCCACAATGCACAACTGAGCAAGAAATGGTGGATCTGTCTCGCATTACACTTCAATCCATGGACAGCTACCTATTATAGCTGCATACAAGAGCGCATGATGACATCATTGATGATGACATCATTGATGATGTCATCATGCGCTCTTGCTGCATATGAAGTAGTGTTGCTCTGCTTTTGACCTGATTCACTTCTTCCGTGTATTATTGTCAAGGAAAACCGAAGAATGAAAAACGGGAACGATCGAGGATAATAATTGAACCCCTGAGAACCAGAGTGGTCTAACCCACAAGCATTGAACTAGCCCCCCTAAACTTGAGAATACTGTTAAAATGTGTTTCAGGAGCTGCTGAAATTTCAAGAATTTCAAAATTTCGGTCATATGCTCGTACCCATTGCATATTTTTTACTCCATTTTTGTGCAGTTCATGCAATTTCCAGTACTTGATTTGGGGTTAGGCCACTCTGGTTCAATAATGTATCTCGTTCCTCCCACTATACACATGCAGGTATGGGCCAGTGCCCAGTGTGATTAGACCCTTCCTGTATGTCTGCAATGGAGAGGAGCAAAACATTACGCAGTGCCAACAACCAACATTTCCAGTGACTTGTACTGTGGACGTCAACGCTAACTGGACTAATGTGATCGGTGTGGTTTGCAATCATGTGAGTTGTTAAGATGGCGATCATAAAAGCGTTTAAGTTGTTGTTAAGATGCCAATCTTAAAAGTGTGTTTTGCAGGTTGCTCATGTGATCCAAATGCGAAATATAAAACTGCAAAATATCGTGTGATTCTATTGGTGGATTCAAGTCACATGATATTTTGAATTCCGAGTTTGGATCAAGCAAGCAACCTGAATAACACGGCAGCTAGCTAGTGATTCTGGAAGATTGAAGTTCGTTCTGTAATTAACTACCAGTGGCTCCTCTTCATGCAGAAGCTGTTGTCATGTGAATTGGTCCCTAAGTGTGTGTGGGAAAGATTGCACATGGTTCAGTATCTATACTTACAACCACCAAATAGTTAGCGTTGGTTACCACTGAGTAGAGCTCGATCACCAAAAGCTTTCTTTTGGCCGGATATATGCATGAAGTTTGGCGATGGCTAGGGCCATGCAGTGCTTTTCAGTAAACTTGAATGTCTGGAATGACTAACATCTTTGATCAGAACTGGTGTACCATATCAGCAGTATAACAGTTACTAGTCCGCTGGGATATGAGACAACATTCAAAGTACAGTCAAACCTCCGAACAAAGGACACTTTGGGAACAATAGTCTTTTGTCCTTTGTAGAGAGGTTGTCCTCTTCTCGGAGGTTCAAAATGTATTAGAACCATAGGCAAACCAATTATTTGGGACCTTGAAAAGCGTCCTTTGTAGAGAGGTTTATTATATTGTGTCCCTATCTCGGAGGGTCCACCATCGGAGGTTTGACTGTATATAGAGCTTATTGAGAGAAAAGTTGATACATTACTGGGAAGATGATAATTGCCTGTGGGGTGAGTATATGAGCAAGCTGTCCACCCATGTGAGAGCAATGGCAACTGCAAGCGCTAAACTGCCTAAGGCCACAAACTGCCTAAGGCCACAAACGGACCGGTATATATTATCATGATACAGCAGGAGCAATGCATACATCTCAGACGACGTCCAGTCATGTTGCCATGTTCGACATAGATGGATCTAGCTAGTCTAGCCGCTAGCCCCTCTCCACCCGGCCGGTCAAGCTTCGCCACGTGCCCGCTTGACCAGCCGGGTGGAGAGGGGCCAGTGGCTATAGACTGAGACGTATCATGCATGCACCTCTTCTAGGTAGTCTGCATGTGTGACTGTGGAGCTCACCACAATGATTAATCGATCTCCTTGTGGGTTTGCAGTTTCACAAAAAATTAATTTCCAGATTATATTGTCAGATGTGACCAGTGTTGACCTAAGACCATAATCCTGCAGGCTATGATGGTCACCGCTTCCTTGATGTGGACGTTCGCTCTGTTTGTAGCAACACTCACAACCACACAGTTGCATGTCCCATAAGTGCTTTCCCAGTCTTGTACCATTTTGAACCTACGTACGAGTTTCAATCTATTCCTATACTATGATAACACTCATGCGTGTTGGAACTGTTAGCTGTTACTACATGTAGCTACATGTACCACGTGTTGTTGTATTGTTCAAATCCCAGTGTATTGACCATATATATGTGATCTACAGTTCAAGAATTCCTGGTTAATCATCTGACCCTTATGAGATCCTAAAATCTTCATCTAATACTTTATAAAATCTCTTCCCTGTTCTCAACCTAGCAATTAATGTAATTGTAATGAGCACATCCAGTACGTAATCGTAATCATTACTGTCTAAGAATCTGTGTTATTGGAATGGGTAGTAATTGGGATTTTAGCCGTAATTAATTGTAATTGAGTATTATGTCTGAAGTCAATTACTACAACACTGACCTGCATGGTGTGTAGACATGCACTCTATTAGCCTCTTGATCAAAGTAAATCGCATGCACTAGGTGCATGGCCCAGATGCACCAATACTGACTTGAATGGAAGTTATATATGGAACACATCACTAGCAATAAAAACGTCTACATGTACAAACACATCACACTGCATCTAGCCAAAAACTGTGTGCTCTGACTAGCCACAACACAGACGCTATGACCACAACCACGAAAATGAGGTACACTAGTACAGAAAGACTTGCACAAAACAGTACCAAGTGGAAGAGAAATTAGCCTCGTTCCCAGGCCCGAGGTCCTCGCCGTCTTGGGCCTGGGAATGAGGCTAAAGAGAAATATAATCACACTAGCTATATTGTCTCTCTCAGTTACCTAAACTGAATCAGAACTACACACTAAACACTTGCAGGCGCTGATTTAGTTCATCGGCCACCACTAGTCGTCCCAGCTGGTCCATGCACAGGTGTCTGGGGTACTGGAACATACCGGGCTGGGTGCCTTTCTTTCCGAAACACCTGAGAAACTTGCCGCTTGCTGTGAAGATTGATATTCGATGATTCCCACTCTCAGAGACTAGGATGTTCCCCTGCTTATCGATGGCGATGCCAAACGGGAAGAAGAGTTCTCCGGGACCGTGTCCCTGCTTTCCGAATCGACCCAGGGGTTGCCCATCCGGGGTGTATGTCCAAATGCAGTGGTTGCCTCGGTCGGCCACAACCACTCGACCGCGCTTGTCGATTACAATCCCGGCAGGGTACTTCAGTGCGGTTGTGACGGCCGCAGACCCGAAATTCCCCTGGTACTTGCCGTTCTCGTCAAAAATGTGGATGCAGGATTTGTCCCAGTCTGAAACCAAGACCTTGCCATCGAAGGAGACGGCTATTCCCCACGGTTCCCCCAGGTGGGTTCCTCGCAGGGACCTCAGACTGAACCGCAATGAGAACTTGCCTGGATAACAAAACAAGAAAGGAATCTGATAATTTCAATCCTGCATAATTATTTTGCCAAAGTTAATCATAGAATTACCATAGGCTCAAAATAATTACGCCAGGTGTTAGTATTGTTCTTGCTACTTCACATAGTCTAAGAGTGTTTGTTGTCTTTATGGTGGTGAAGAGCAAGTGCATGTTTGGGAGGTAACCATAGACACGAGTACAGGGACATTATGACATAGCACTGCCTTCCTGAAACCTTCGACATTATACAGTCGGCATATGGAAAGCAGGAAATGGACTTGGAAATGGACTTGGAAACGGAAATGGAAATGCTTGCACTAGCCTTGTTCCCAGGCTCATAGGGAGAGACAGTCTGGTACCCACTGTTTGCATAATCGCCATGAAATTCCATGGCTCATGGATACTACTATGTAACGTTATGATGACGTTATGAGCCTGGGAACGATGCTACGCATGCATGAGATCGCTGTACATGCAAGTGATTGCTACACTTGCTCATGATTGCTGTGCATGCACAAGGCAGTACGGAGGCAGTAAAAAAGGTGACGAAGGTGAGTGCTCTGACCCTGAAGACAAGGCAGAGGCACTCAACACGTCTTGGGCAGTCTGAGCTGAGCCCGTACCAAGACTGAGGGGAAAGGAAGGTCTGCCTCTCTGGAAGTCTTGGCACAGTATTACGTAGGCTGCATTATTTTGTTTGCTGAAATTCCCCCTCTGACATTATTCGATGAACTTTGAATTTTAAACCACCATGACCGTGGACAGACGGCAGAAGGCAATGTATACCCACAGCCAACCCCACTGTCATGGAGAGAGGGAGGACCATTGGGGGTTGTGTGTTGAACCCCGGCCAATGCAAAATCATCCAGTACTGTGATTGGACGCACAACCATTATCCGGCGTTGGAAGACTCATAGCTACATGCTCCATCGACCTGTGAGGACCAGAGGATGGCCTCCATTAACTTCCATTTCCAATTTCCATTTCCTGCTTGTCCAAAATGCCCAATTACAATCTATGGCTTGACCTTGCAATATATACTGTTACTATAGCAACAGCTGCTCTACAGACATTCTATGGCTTGACTTTATCATAGCAGTAACATTGCCATAGCAACTAGCAACAACTACAGTTGCTAAAGCAACAGCTGCATGCTCTCTTTGAAATTAGGCTCGACTTTGGTTACTGGCAGTTAGGGACAGGCCCATTATTCCAAACCAAATCCCTATTATTCTATTCCTTAATTCCCCTGTTTTTATCCTGAATTTCCCCCTATTATTCTTCCTACAAATATTCCACTTCAAATAACAGAATTTTACAACCATTCAGCGTGCTTCCCAGCGCTGGTGCCGGCCCCCACAATCGCTTGGGTCTTGGTGATCGCAACATATCTAACGAACTCAGACAACTTTCAGACTCTCCAGTTAGATCACTCATCGCACAGGTCTCACCACTAGACTCTGGCTCAAGCTTGCTGGCTACTATTTTAGTACTGATGATCGCGGTTAATCATGTGACGCAATGACGTCATTGCAATGCAATTCGTGCCTATTATTCATTATTCCCGTTCCAAAATTTCCCCTATTATTCCAAAAGAAATTCCCGCATAATGTGCGTGTCCCTACTGGCAGTACAGGAAATAGCTGCTCTTTAAAGGGAAACACAGCACACATGGTTTTGCATCTGCTCTCTTCTATAATGATAGATCAAACTGTGGGCCTCACAGTGGCAGCAGAAATTAAACTGTAGGTCCATGAGCGGTCTCGGTCCTTGCGATGTAACGAATTAGCAACATGCATTATGGAATGATGCAATTTATGGACAAGTACATATGCTACAGAAACCTCAATGCTGTGCAACTATAGTGTGGGGCTCACTCAGGTTCACTCCAATCGTGTGATCGTCAACAAATCAGATGACTGCATCGAAGTACAGTCAACATACACTTCTAATTAAAGCCCAACATGACTGCATCATAGACTGGTCGACAATGCACTATACGGCTAATTAGTGCACTACACACCTAATTAGTGCACTCAGCGAACCTATATAGAAACAGTACCCAGTGGACAAGATCTCACCTCATTGTCAACCATTACACAGTGTACTCACACAATAATAAACGTTGTAAATGGTCTGAGTTTCCTACTTTCTGTCATACGATACGTACTTTCACTATACCAGATGGAGTAAGTGTAGCAAGTACGAAGTGGCCAACAATTAGATACTACTGCAGACATCCATAGACGTAGCCTCATTCTCAGACCCCAACCCAAGCTTCGGTCGGTTGAACTGGGCGCGGAGGCCTGAGAATGATGCTATGCACTAGCCTCGTTCCCATGCCTACCCCGTTCTTTCTGTTGTTCGGTTTGCGTTGACAATAATACACGGATGCGGAAGAGCAGTGAAGAACAGCGAAGGCCTGGTATCATTCATCACGAGTGACGCCAGGTGGACGCGAGGTGGACGCAAGGTGGACGTAGGGTGGGGCGTGGCCCGTAGTCGTTTCAGCAGGTCGTGAAGCAGTTCATCATCCAGTCAGCTCAATTCGAACGCTCTGCGGCTAGTCGAGGCTCTCAGAAAATTAACACACCTAAAGCACCCCAACTCCCGGAAGTGTGCATATCATGTGATATGTACTTATACTGCGTCCGTATCCGACATCTCCCGCAGTCAATGGCTACAGGCTATAGCACACGGGGACAAACAAGATGGCGAGAGTGCTTTCATTAGCTACAGCTTGCTCGTGCTCGCCCCACAATGGAATGTATTCCCTTAGTTAACTGTAATCATAATAGGAATGTTACATTGTGACTATACTACCTCAATATACACAACATGAAACCAAAACTACGTAATTAGCAACTGATGTGGGAGAGGTCGCCAAATATGGTATTGGTATGTAGGTGGGGGTACTAGGAACAGCCAATTCCACATGGCATTAGAATCCTCATACTTAATTGTGCCTTGTCTTAGCGGACAGAGCTTGGTACAGAACTAGAGGAAGGCTGTGATAAGCAGACGGGACTATGACTAGGCACAAAGGCATTCTTAGCCTCGTTCTCAGGCCCAGCCCCACTTTGGCCTATTCAGTACTGATGAGGCCACTGAGTGGGAGGAGTAAGGCAAGGGGGTGACACTCCCATATTCACCGCAGTCACAGCCCACGACTGGGCATCTTGACCCGATACTAAGGAAGGGGTGGAGTCACTATGCATTCTTCCGTGTAATTGTTATCGGGTCATGGGCAAAATGTGTGCACGGTCAAACGGTCAATGGCTGAAATACAGCTGGTTAAGAGCCTTTGTGTGATGTGGTCAAGTGGTCAAGCAGCAAAAATGATGGTGAAGATTTCTAGACGCCAGTCGCAGCTGTGACTACGGTGTCTGTGGGAGTGTCACTTCCTTATAAGGTCAGGCAATGCATTCCTCCCATACTGTTATGACTATCACACAGTCTCAACTGAACCTGGTGTGAAGGAGGTTGAGCAGTGAATATACTCTGTCCACTTGCCTTAGTAACACAGTGAATACACTCCATGGATTCATTACCAAGCAAGGTTGAGCAGTGAATATACACATTTGAGTAGTGAATACGTATACTCCATTGATTCTTAGCCTCGTTCCCTGTCCTCCACGCCAAAAGTTGGGCGTGGAGGCCTGGGAACGAGGCTAATTGATTCATCATTAATACAAGGTACAGTATAGTGAATATCCATTCACCACCAAGTCCATTTGTAATTCCGAATCAAGAAGGATACTGGATAGTTCGTAAATAAAAGCAGTGAGCAGTCCTTGAGATAAACAAGCTGCATACAGCGCAAGATTAAGTAGAAATCATGTGGGAGCTCTTGTTGCTACTAGTGGAATCACTGGAATGCAGGACATTTGTGGGGTGATCCTGAGCAGTCATTGCAAGCACATGACGCCACTCACAATAGGGGGAGTGATCCCCCTTGTCACAATGAACAATGTACGGAACTCAGACTACAGTCATATTGAAGTATTAGCCACATCACAGAAGCCGAGTCGACAATTGCTACAGTAATGGAGGCTACTGCTGCAAGGCAATATAAACAGTGAGAGTGCTTCATCAGTCCATTCCATCTGTCATGTCTGTTCAGTGATGGGAACTACATATACGTATACAGGGCAACAGAGCAAGAAAGCAAAACTTGATTTATTCCACAACACACTCACCTGACTGGGAGAACTTCTGAATCCGTGGCGGGTCCTTGTCGGTTACAAGTATGCTCCCATCCTTGTCCACCGCCACAGCAGTCGGCTCAAAAAACTGTCCATCTCCCTTGCCCTCCGACCCAATCACATCGAGGAATCGTCCCGTTGGGGCCAGAATGCTAAAGCAGTGGTTCCGTACATCTGTCACGATGATGGTGCCGTTGCTGTTGACACAGACACCACAGGGGTAGATCTCCTTGGTCATTGTTTTGAAGAACGAGCCAGAGAGGTTCTTGGCACCGATTTCCATTTCGGGTTGGCATATTTCTGCTTCTTTCTCGTGCGACTGTCTCCTCATTGGTGGGGTTGGAGGAGGTGTGGGTGTTGTAGTGCAGACGTAGCGCTCCTCGTCCAGATCGTCAAAGTCCCACTGTCTGTTGGGGACCTCGCTGTAGTCCGTTGCTGTTGAATCCATGGATTCCGTTCGGCTCATGGAGGATTGAAGCATTGGAGAACGGGGAGGGAGAGCGCTGTACTTTGTTGTTATAACACGAGACCTTGGGGAGGGAGACGAAGGGTTTGAGTAGTGCGATCTTGCTCCAGCCATCCGACAAAGCTCTTCAAACGAAGCATCTGGTGTAAACGGACTGGGAACTGGTAGCTGACGTTGATTCTTAGCCCTTTTTGTTTCAGCTTCAATCACCTGTGCTTGAGAGAGGAGCAACGCTTTGACAGTGTCTTCCTCGAGGAGGACTCGAATGTCGTCCCTTCTCCGATAAACCATGTCTTTGATACACTTCCCATATTTAGACACATTCCCGTGAGCATCCTGCAACACTTGCTGCTTCTTTGCGATCGCATTCACCTTCTGGTCAAACTGGCCACGTGTCTTATCGACGAGCTCTTGTTCCCTTCTCGCGAGAATCTGACGCAAGCGATCAAAGTAGGATCGAACTGACTGGACGGTATCATCTCTGGCACAAGTCATTGCCTCACTATCAGCTTTGAGCTTAGTCAAGGTGTCTCGTGCCTTTGCAGCTGCGTCATCGGCAATTGGGACAAACCCAAGAAGAACCTCAAGATGCTTTGGAATCACCTTGTTCGCATAGTCTACAGTACCATGGAGTCGATGCTCGTCCAGCATGCACTGTCCACATATCAACGCTCTACACGGCTCGCAGTAGTACTCCAGTGGCTTGTCGTGGTGCAGTGAACATCGAGGGGGGGGCTTAACACTGGTCTGTCGTATCAGCTGTTTTTCATCTAGACTCAGAATCTCCACCAATCGAGAGAGTTTGAAGTTTGGAGGAAGTTCTACAGTGGAAAATCAGACATTCATATTGAAAAATCGCTCACTCAACTTTGTTCCCACATTCCAAAATGCCTAGAGGAGATTTATGAGCAGCACAAGGAATTTCTAATTCTGCAGGTCATTATCAGGTGCGGTCTCGTGCCTGGACCCCACCTTCTCGAGGAAAAGGGTCTGGTCACTATAATAATAGTATTGAGCAATTTTTTGGTTGTGCCGAGTCAGCAGTATCGATTTTGGACCAGCCAATGAAATAGTTCCAATGAGATTTACGGTCGCTAAATGCCAGTCAGCAATGAGAGATTTAAACTGCCCAGTATCTTCATTACCGTCCCATCCCTGGAGCTCTTCAAATGCCCTCATTCCATGCTTTTCAGCATTCGAATTTTCATCAGAGCATGTGCAAATGAGTGGTTCCACCTGCTACACACTGAACCTCATATTAATTATGTGTGTGCTGGAACTGCATGGAGGGTTCATGGGGCATGACTACACAAGTGAAGCCCACAACCTTTGTAATGCAAGTGGGGTGTTTGGGGTGCTAGCCTCGTTCCAGGGAATGCAGAGTAAGTATTTTACCCTACTCCGGGTGGCCTGGGAACGAGGCTAATGGGGTGCGAGACTATACTCGTGACGTGTACAAGGGCAACCTTTGTACTTACTTGGCCTCGATCTTGCGGTAATGCTTTCACCAGAGACGCTATCGCACAAGACCATCAGTGTATCGGAGTAATAAGCTACACTGGACTCACGCAGACACACAGAGGTGTGAGAGCTCACGCAACATATTTAGACTATAGTCAGTAGTAATCCTGCATTTTGATTGGCTAAATTCCAGTCTCTATTTTACATAGAGACTGCTGAGTCTGCCTTGGAGCACTTAGAATACTCAGTTTGTGTATCCTGGAGCACTTAGAATACTCCCCACAAGCACTTAGAATACTCGAAATGTAGAACATGCTTGTTTTCATGTATTGTAGACATGTAAAAATATGTTCTCATGTATTTCTAACATGCTTGGTGATAAATACTCCAGATAGGGGTTAAAGTATAATTTGGTGGTTGCTATGCACGATACATACATGTAGATACGATACATAGATACGGGAGTAACACATGAGCAATGCACATACAAAGCTTACTGAATGTGAACGGTAATGTTGACGTCAGAACAACTGTTGAAAGTAAACATGTGCTGGAGGTTGTCTGGATGAAATGCAAGTCGCTGGTGAGTGTTCTGTGTATGAGTTGACTCCTTAACCGGGGCGGCGGCTGTAAGAGCACGGTTGAGAGTAGTCTCATCTTGGCTTCTTACTTAGTGCAAGGATATCAGACATGTTCTCAAGCTGTTCTGCACTGGTTCGCTTGTAGCTTCGAACTCCGTCAACACTGTGATGCCCTGTTCTCTCCATTATGAGTTGCTCGTCAATGCCAGCTTGATACAGACGTGTGGCTGTTGTCGCTCTCAGGGAGTGATTCGTTCTGTAGCCTGTGATCCCTGCTGCTTTACACAGTCTTGCCACTGTTCCTGCCAGCGTGCAGTGCCCCATCGGTTGTGAGCTGTACCAGCTAGTGTCGTTAGTCGGAGCCCTGAGTGACTTGAGGTAGAGTGCCTCCTTTGGACGAAGTTGAGGGCATTTGCTAATGTAGAGTTTGTATAATCTCACAAAGCATCGGCTGGGGTTGTCTGAGCTCTCGTGGTGAGTTACGACCTTAGGCTTCCTTGTTCTCCCCTTTAGTCCTCCTGGATTGTTCTTGGACAGGTCTTCGGTGTAACGAAGGAATGCTCTCGATCAGGACGCTCCACAAGCTCAATCTGAGAAGGGTGGAAGCGAAGCGCTCTGTGTCCATGCCCACTCCGCAGTGCGAAATAGATGCCACACATGAAGAAGACAGTGTCCACAAGGGCTTGCGGGGTGTGGTGTCCAAGCTGTCCTGTGCTCCACAGTAGCTCCTCCTCCTCGGTGAGTGGCTCTGCTTGTCGACGTTTCGATCCTATACCAGCAGACTGGATCAGTTTCATCTCTGAGTCTATATAGGGTGGCTCTGAAGTCGCTGAAGGTTGGGTCCTTGAAGAAGTCTAGCTCTGGTCGACCGTTGAGCCTGAGATGTCGCATGATCCCACAACAGAGATGGTGCAGCATATTAGCTGGATACTCACTGCCATCCTTTTTGCGGACTTCGAGGACGAAGCGGCTCAGCCAGTGCTGAAGGCTTACTACAGCCATATCTACCAAACCTTCAGGGACAACCTCAGCCATGTTCGTGCTGTTTCTCTGTCCCTTCCACTCGTTCCAGAGGCGAACACAATATTTGGTGTCAGCCAGAGTTTTCTTAGGGATACTGGCCTTCCGCGCCTTGGCTACTTCTTCTTCGGTCTTCGGTTTTGCGAAACGTCGTGCTTGCTGCTCTGCAACTGGTAGCATGCTCTCGCTCTCGAAGGTCTCCAAGCCTGCTCGAGAAGTCTATCGATCTCAGCCCCGCCCAACTCTGGTAGCTCGTTCTCGTTCGCTAGCGCTCCGCCCCCAACCTCGTTCTCAGCTCTAGCCTGGGACGGCTGCTCGAAGTTGAAGAACGCATCGAAGATGTCTTGTCCTAGGAGCTCGAGAAGACTGGGACGCTCGGCCATTACTGACTGCCTATCCCAAGTGAACTATTAGTACACTGTTGCTATGTAGCTACCGTTGCTATAGTCCAAAATAGTTAGACACCTTGACCAATGGGATCTACGCGATTTAGAAACCCTCAGGCCCTTAGTAGCGCCCTCGCTGGCGCTCGGGCGCTACAGCCCAGGGTCTTCGGGTTTCTAAATCGTGTAGATCCCTTGGTCTCGGTGTCTAACTATTATATATTTGTACAAAGAGAGCTGTCATATGTCGCCGAGTCACATACGGGCACAATCGGCGAGCAGCAGCTGAAGCCAGCGAAGCTGCTTGTAGCTAATATACAGAAATCGTTACCCCAAAAGGAGCTCTATAATGGCCATGCCATTTACATTCCAAACCAATACCAACACATGCTCGCTTATAGACAAAATCTTCTGCAGGGCCCGATAAACCCTGTACTATAATGGAAACCATGATACTAGTAAGAAAAGTTATGAAAGCACAACGATCACAAACACTCTATTTCTGAGGTTGTTTTAGTCTAGCGGTTGGGTGGGGCTATGTAAACCCCAAACAGTGTAGAACACATATGGCCAGCCTTGTACAAGACATAAAATAAGCAATCAGCAGGTTTATGCATAACATGGAACAGTTTGTTAAGTCTCAAAACAAACACACTACCCACCACAACAGACTGTAAGACGAGGAATTCACTACAGAAATGAACTTGCTTCTGCAGACTCACAGACTGAGGCAAGAATAGTCTCGTTCCCAGACCGTTTATCCAGCATGCTGGGGTTGGTTGGGTCTGGGACCGAGACTAAGGCAAGAAGCGAAAGTAGATACTTTGATCTGATGTCTGCAGTATCTGAGTGCAGAGGAGTGAAACGGAACTTCGCCTTGTGTGATACCATAGTCGCTCTTTATTAGGTGAATGCGCACAGGAGGAAATATTTCGAACGACGTTCTACGAATAGGAAGTGTGCTTCATTTCAAATTTTTCCACTCCGTATGTATGATCGAAAATGGCTGAGTTTCTTGTAGAAGACTTCAGCGTTTAACGAAGAGTAGCTGGGACGAGAGTCAAACCTGTGCCTAACGACGAGTGAGTATGTTACAGCCTCAGTGTGTTAGTCTGCAGGACAAGACTCATTCTGCAGAATGACAACACTTCAGCCCATTCTGTGTACGAACTCAGTGCGATGACCTTGTTCCATCATGGTATGGCTACAGTCAGTCCCGCCCTGTTACATGGTTGTCTTGTGTTAGAGGGTTTCAAACTTTAAGGGTCTGGTGCTTGGCCATACAGCAGTTGGTCACCCTGCACCGTGGAGTGCAGGTCCAATCACAGCACAGTATTCAGTCACATGCTACATGAAGTATGGATTAACAAGAAAATTTATTCCGAGTCCAAGTGGAGAGTAAACTTGAACCGTGAGAAGTGAACTGAGTGAGAAGTGTCTTGACCCAAAGAGCTGAAACACATTAGAAATCGAAATCGCGAGCAGCAAGGTTGCAATTTTTACTTTGATAATCGCTGTCGCTTACGTCATTGTTGGAATACGTAACTAATTGAATTCCTGAGTGACAAGCTGCTCTGTGGCCCCGTCCCAGACCTCTTCCGTCCAGGGGTCTGCATGGCCATGCAAGACTAGCTAGTAAATGGTCTGGTGGATGATACAATCATTGGAAAGTTTGAAGGTAGGGTATACCTAGTACCTGTGCACTTACGATAAATTAATTGCTAAAGGAGCAAAAGCGAGGGCCGTGAAGTGCTGTGTCCAGAATTACCCTAATCCCGGCCTCCCTTACCCTTTCATACACACAAGACAACTGGACTATAACGTATCACAGATTGGTATAGATTTCAAGCAGTTCTCACGAGAACAGCTGTGGATACTGACAACCATAGATATAGATAGTAGAGTTACATTCTCTAAAGCCCGCCCCAATCCAACCCACCTGCTATACCCCCAGCTGAAATGGACGTCTTGGCTCTGCACTCTGGGCAGGTCAGCGTGCTCAGTTCACCAGACACACGCCACAACTGCGTGAGGCACTCCTCGCAGAACGAGTGGAGACAGTTAAGCGATCTCGGCTTGACGAGGAAATCCGTGCAGATGGAGCAGACGAGCTCATCCTGTGCCTGCTCCACAAGCGACTTGGGCTGAGGAGCGGCCATCACACGAAGTAAATTGGTGAAGACATCGACATCTACTATAAATTATACACAATACCTACATAACCAGACATAATATAGCGTCATCGTGACGGTGGGGTGGGGGAGTTATTGCATGCATGATGTGAAAACGGAAGTGGGTTCCTAGTTCAACAGCAACCTTTCTGGCATTTCATGTAGAATGATTGTTGTCAGAAGCTATGCATGTACACATAATAATTTAATCAGCATTACATAAGCCAGTTATGGCCATCACATGGATACACAGTGAGATATATGCTGTAGGTGAGTATAATTATAATTAAAAATGAGTGTGATGACTGTTAGACATACCCCTGTGTGCATAATGCAACCTGATCGTTTATGCATTCTGGAAGAGATTGTTAGAGCAGCAATTAGATACCAACTATAATGGTACTTTATTATTCCGGCAAATCATAGACAATTAATTATAACTTACTGGTAGGTTTATTATCTATCGGCAAATTGATATTGTCTATAAACGTATCTTCTGTCCTCTATCATTTCATAGACAATGAATGATGCAAACCTACAATTCATGCATGCATGTTTGCATGATCTATATACATCAGCTTCATCCCCACCCACCTGAGCCCCACCCCCACCCCGGCTACCCCGCACACTTCCCACGTACCCGTACCCGTACCCACCCCCATCCACCCGAGCCCCACCCCCATGCACCATGAGTAATAAATCACATTAGACGCCTAACTAGTGCTAGTGTTCAATCACGCCCACTTGTAGCCTCGTTCCCAGTCCCACGCCCAGCTTTCCGTCGCTGCTTAGTACGGTACAGCCTTCTGTTACGACTTGACCAGAATATCCTTTACCGTACTAAGCAGCGACGGAAAGCTGGGCGTGGGACTGGGAACGAGGCTAGCCCACTTGCGTGCGCGTGATCGATCGATGGAAACTTTGAACTTTGAACTTTGCTAGGTTAGCAGTGTGTTAGCATGTCGGAAGGATCAGCAGGAGCGATCGACAAGCCTCTGCTGGCTTTCCTAAATGGCCTTTCAAAGAGGCTATACTTCAGCGAGTTGGATATCACAGACGAGTTCCTGATGAACGAGGTGCTGGGAGGAATTGCTAGTGAAGGTGCGCTTTGATTAGAAATAGTGACTCCGCCTTTAATTTATACAAGGGAGGGTCACTCCTATAGACCCTATAGTCAGAGCTGCGACCGCAGTCGGTCATGGTCAACGGTCAAAGCCGCCCAAACGGGTGCAGTCAACGGTCAAAGCGGCTCAAAGTACAGTCAACGACGTGTGCCGCCCTATCTATGTATAGCGTGCCGGCCGGTACGGTTTCGCTGGTTTTGTGTCGTCTTGTGACTGCTCTGGGGCTCACCTTTTGTACCGTCGGGTCAGCCTTCGCCGGTGTATGCCCAAAGCGGTACGTTTTGCTTCGGAGTCCCCGCAGATAAAATTCTTGGGCTGTCCAACGACGGCAACGTAATCCCGGAATTGTGGTAGACCTGTGTAGCCTACTGTTGCACCTCTGGTACCACACGAAAACCGTGCTGAGGCTCACCTTTCGTACTGTTCGATAGGTCTTCAACTAGCCCGAAGCGGCAACCTTCACCAACGGCGATGTGCAGGTAGCTGAATCCCAACAAGGGCAAATACAGGTAGCTGATCAGTCAAAGGTCAACGGATGAAAATCGGCGTGGTCAACAGTCAAACCCCCGAAAACAGCGGTCAAAGCTTTGACCCGCGGTCGCAGCTGTGACTACAGTGTCTATGGGAGTGATCCCCCCTTGTTATACTTGGTGGCCAAGTGGTTGAAGCGCTGGACTGTGGGCCTAGAGGTCCCGGTTCTATCCCACTAGGTTCACTGGATCATCCTGTTATATGGCCCCCTCGTTGGTAAACTAGTGCTGGCCCTAGCTCCAATAATACCCTATGGGGGTAGCCTCGAACCCAGGCGCGGAGGAGGGGGAAAAGAGCGCCTGGTATCCACTGTTTGCACATGCGCTTAATTTCCCGACATTCCGGGAATCCCGGATAAGACCGCATCATTCCCGTGGCTTGTTGACGTCAGATACGTGTTTGTAACCGTATCACGATCGTATTTTGTCAATAATGGCGACTTTATTCAAGATGTAGACAAGGCTGTTTCGTACCTTCAGCGACTTGGGTGTGCAGCGATGATGCTCGAACCCGAGCAGAGGGCATCTCTGAAGTTAGTATACGAAGAGACTCTGTCTACGCACTGGTTTTGGTAAGTCATTGTGTTATACCGTTCGTGTTGATGGGAAGCTTGCCCGAGATGACAGCGTAGTCATTGTACATGTAGTCTCATCCCTCATGGCACTGATGACAGACCAAGTTCCAAACGTGAGAGTCAAAGTTGCGATCATGTCTTCGTGGTTTCGTTGTGTGGTATAGACGTCATTGTTTACACTTGGATAGTTTTGCGACGTCATCTGCATAAATCCACGTGGGTTTATGTAATTACTACTTAAGCGCATGCGCAAACAGTGGATACCAGGTGCTCGTTTCCCCCTCCTCCGCGCCTGGGTTCGAGGCTACCTATGAATGGTGTTTTGTAGTTGATCTGGTTCACTCCTGGATGGTCCGGTGTACAGGGATACTCAGACACAGGGGTTTGTGATGGGCGGGCATCCAAGGATGGTCTATATATAGGCCTTGGCATATAAGGCTAGCACTAAAACGAGCATTATGCATAGTTGTGAGCACTGAGCATTATTTGAGCACAATCCAGCATCTTTTAATCATTTTCAATCACATGTTACCTGACAGACTTGGTGAGGGCTCGGTACGAACATTTGTCCGTGTTGTTTCAGCTGACATAACATATCTTGACGAAATGTGTGGAGAAAGTGGATACCAGATGCTCCTCTCCACCTTTCGGGCACCTGGGAATGAGCCTAGTCTGATTTCTGCCCAAAATTACCTGGCTCAGCTACTCAGGGGCAAGTCATTCCGCAATATCATGAGCATTTTCATGAGCATTTTCCTCTTAAATCAGAGCATAATTGGCTAACTAAATTAGCAGTGCTGCAAAGCATTATTCTATAAAAGTTGAGCATTATATGCCAAGGCCTATCTATATATATCTCTGGTGTGTGGCGATAAGGATTGTCTGGGTATACTAGGGCACAGCAGCCCGGACGTCCTAGGAATGCCCTCCTGTGTTCAAGACATGGTTCCCTGGACCTCCTTAGTTTAGATCTACAAGATGCAGCTCTGTTCAACCAAGCCATGTCGTACGCCCTCAGTAAGGTTGGAAAGCCGGGAATAGTGCAATACAGTGCATACATGATGGCAATAGTGTGTTTGTATGCTATGCGGTCTTGCTGTTTGCATCCACTTTGGAAAGACAGAAGCGGCGTATCGCCGTCCACAGAGTTGGAAACCACGGCTCTGCGTGATGTAGTCACATGCTGCAGTATACATCCCTGTTATTTCAGCTGTATCTTGAGCAATTATAAGGAGTCAATGTAACATAAATATTTGTGCATGTGCGAACAGTAGATACCAGGCACTCTTACCCCGTACTGAGCTCCTGGGAACGGGGGTGCTAGTCATCTGCCCCTCCCCGCTTTCCTATCAGCTTTGGAAGAAACACTGCCCTCATGAAGTCAAGAACTTGTGATCATTAATTGCTGGGCGGACCCGCCAAGACAATGATGTCATCATGCGCTCTTGATAAAATCCATTCAACAGTGGGTTCAATGAGCTCTCCTCCTCCTCCCCTCAGAGTATGCTGCCTTGCTGAAGCGGTACTCGGCCATTCTTAATAGCCTGGTATCGGCTGACATGGACTTTACCCAGTTGGATGCGTTCCTAACCTCACAGATGAAAAAGAGACAGGTGGGGTTGCACTGATGATTTGACTGGATATTGGCTGTATTGGCCAATATGCATGTGCATACATGTACTCTAACTTGTGTGTACATTTGCTAACCCTATCTTGGAGACTACATTGTGGTAACTGCCCGTGCAACGCTGGCCAGAAAAAAACAAACCGCTCTTTTCATCTCAGCTGGTTTTCCATGCAGTGAAAGTGTAGACTTCAAGACCTTTTCTGGAAGTGCAAGCTTTGGCCTTCTGCCTTCACAAGTTGTATCTGTTGCAGTTACATGTACATGTACATGATTTGTTTACATTCTCTTGAATTGGATTGGCTGGATTAGATTCACAATGAATCACAATTTCTTGGGCTGACTATTCAGAGTAAGGCTGTTTGTTTGTCAGACTAAGGAGCTAAACGCAGATGCAGTGAGCGAGGCAAGACTTCTATTTCTGAAGAGATAACTGTCCTGTGCTGTGCTAATTAGCTCAAGCGGAGTTGAAACCTCTCAGTCTGTACAGATAACCCAGTTCAGGACTGCTCGTGTAGGCCAATGAGAGGCCATATCTGAGCTAGCATAATGAGCGAAGGTACTTGTATGCGCGAGAGGAGTTCTGATGAGTACTTTTGTACTGCTGGCACATGCACCTTGTGTTCCAGATTTGCTAATTAAACGTTTGTATGTTTGTTCAGGGTGCCCTGTCGGCTCAGGCTGCTGCAACGATTACGAGATTTTGGAAGAACCAGAAAGTGAAGGTGAGTCTCAATTATACTGTTTGTTCATGAGCACAAGAGTTATAGAAAGGAAACATAATTGGGTGAATGTGAGCAAACCCCACACTAGTCGTAGTCGAGTGCTCATACTGTACTTGCCCAAAAATGGGGAAGATCTATTATCATTCACATGTCAATGACATCAGGTGGATGTAGGTGGTAGTGGTGGTAGTGGTGGGGAGCATATTCGGTTTTGAATCTGTTGATTATGATTCATCCACTCCACTCAGTACTCCACGGCTTGTCCACACTGCAGACACTCTAGATAGATAACTCAGCTCGGCAGTAATTTTCCACCATCCACCTTGTGTCCACCTGACGTCTTTCACACAATGAATGATACCTAGCCTCGTGGAGGTGGGGGAAGAGAGAGCCTCATAGCATTTGCGAGAAAAGCTGTCAACTTCCAGTGCCTGGATCTGGCGGTACCAATCAGATTGCAGAACAAAACCTTGTGAACCCGTGATTATGCTAACACACGAATTGTAGACTCAGAACTGAACTTTCCTGGGCAGAGTACCTCTCTCTAAGGTTAGCGAAATGCAGTTGACAGGGTATGCGAGAGGGCCATTGGTCTGATCTCACTGTTCACTGTGGCAGAACCACACTCGAACATACACTATACTCAGCGTTTATCACACGAATGATGACACGCTGGAAGTCCAGCTTTTCTTGCAAATGTTACCAGGCTCTCTCTCCCCCTCCCCCCCCCCCCCCAGTTATGAGGAGAGACCCTGTACCATAGCCTCGTTCCCTGGCCATCGACCAGCTTTTCATTACTTACAGTCATCAACCAGCTTTTCGTCGCTTACAGTACAGTGGGAGAGGGCCTGGGATAATTTATCACATGCGTGACGTCAGGGTAGACAGAACTTAATTGAACGTTGGTACACTGACTGCAAATATGCTGCGCGAAGCCGGCTCATTCAGCGCTCGCCCGTTAGCTGCATGGAGATCGATGGTAGCTGTGCTTTCGCAGTCTATGTGAACAGCTCACTCATCATTTTTGTGCTGTTTACATGTTCAACGGTTCACAAGATGAGCTGTCCTGGTTTGCTTATAGCAGTGTCTCAGACCTTGATGAAGTTAGGGATGCCTATAGTGATATTTTGTGATTGATTTGTAACTCATGCAACATTTACTACAGAGGTAGGAGTATTCTACACGAATGATGACACGCCGGAAGTCCAGCTTTTCACTCCAGGCTCTCTCTTCCCCCTGGTTTTGAGGAGGGGGCCTGGGACTGAGACTAAGGCCTTCTGCCACTTTCTGCCGTGTACTATTGTCTACACAGCCAAACAAAAAACGGGGGTAGGGTTGGGAACAAGGCTACGAGATTTTAGTGGTACTGTCTCTGTCTCTCAGGTATAGTGTGAACACTGTTTGTTGTGCCATCAGATCCACCAGCGCTTGGTTGAACAGAGTATGTGGGGCCACAGGCAGAAGGGTCTCTCCTGGAGAATAGATGTGAAGACGAAGGCACGACACATCGACCAACTCAACCAGCCCACAGCCATCGTTGAGATGCAGCTCAGCAAGGAGGGAACTGAGAAGGTGAGTCATATACTACAAGTAGCTTCGCTCACTCAGCTACTTCCCCCTCGTTTGCCTACCGGGAGTAATCCGGCGCCGGACAGCTCTCTGTGCAGAGCTGCTGCCCCATGATTGCGTCCGCTTCATCTGCTGCTCATTGCTTGCGAATCAGCTGCTGCTCCCTCAACTGCTGCTCCCCGTTTGCGTTCGCTTCCAGCTGCTGCTCCCCGATTGCGCCCACTTCAGCTGCTGCTGCATGCTCGCCGCTTGCGTCCACTTCAGCTGCTGCTCCCGATCGCGTCCGCTTCGGCTGCTGCTCCCCAATTGTGCCCACTTCAGCTGCTGCTGCATGCTCGCCGCTTGCATCCACTTCAGCTGCTGCTGCATGCTTGCCGCTTGCGTCCACTTCAGCTGCTGCTCCCGATCGCGTCCGCTTCGACTGCTGCTCCCCAATTGCATGCATCCGCTTGCAGCCCCAGCTGGGTTCCAGCCCAATGTTCTCGAACATTCTTCGTGGAGTTCGAGGTTCAGTAAATAAATTAAAGTACAAAGGTCGCGCGTCACTATAGTCTTGTCCCGCCCCACGATCATCCCACTTCCGTCACTCACAGACAGACACACACACACACACAGACACACATGAAAATCTTAATGTATTGATGCCCAAGGCCTATGCAGAGAAATCAATCACGTGGTTATGAGAGAAGCTAATAGAATTAGCAGTTTTGTGTTGATACATTGCATTGTATTAGTGCCAAGTGCCTTAACTTGAGGCAACTAATCTGTCCACGTAGGCCACGATATCAGCTAGGGTTGGTATACAAGTTAGTCACGCTCAAGAAGTCACACTCAGGAATGCAATTACCTATGGTTGACGCTTGTGTGATGGTACATCGGCTTGGTTGAGCAGCTTGAGTTGGGAGAGCCAGAGTGATGCAGTCAGCTAGAACTCTTACTCTTCTTCATGGGAGAAAGCGAGCTAATGAACATTGGGGAAGCGTGCACTACTTCAGTCAACGCTTTGCCATCTTCGAATTCTTACAATAGCTTCTGATTACACGTGGCCGGCCGTACTACTACATGAGGTCATGCCTACTAATTTAACATTTGTGTGTGTGTCGCTGCACGAGGCGTTCTGTGCATATGCATATTCCTAGATTAATCTTTTTATCTCAAGCTATCCCAGATGTGGTAAAGAACAAAGTGTGATGTGCAAAGCCACAGAAATGTCCATTACTCATTTCCATGTTTGTTTTAACCACACCCACTAAGAACCCAATTGTTGCAGTGCTGTAAGTACTTGCAAAGTCTGCCGAATGGAAGTTCCGTAGTCACCCGTTAATGCGCTCGAAGGGAGCATATTAGCAAGAGACACTACAGTGCACGCGAAATATTGTAGCATTACAGTAGCAATTAGCCATCATCTTTCACCCTTTGGGTTCATAATTATACCTTCAACCAGTGGATGGCAATTTACAGGATTACTTCACTCCCTAGGCTTCTGAAATAATTCGTTTTGAACTGGACGAGAAGAAACTCTCTGAACTGTTAGCTCAAGTTGAAGATGTAGAAAAAGCAGTTGAGAAATATGCACACACATAGATAGTAGCATACTTCATTATTAGTGTACTGTCATTGTTTTTATTTGTCATTGTTTTTTTATTTTCTTTGGATGGTACGACATTATACTTGCTTATGTGTAACTCTGTTAATTGAAAGTTTGCAGGACTCTCAGGGAGACCAGCCACTGGCTGATGAGACATTCCTGTCGAAAATTAAAATTTATCTATCTATCTATCTATCTATCTATCTACGTAAGTACTAATGATCACTATAGAAGGTGGAAAAGTTAATTATGATGTGGTTATTGGTCCGGCAGGAAGTAGGGCGATACGTTTGGGTGTATTAGGGCCAGGTCAGGCACTGAATGCGAAGGCGTGTCCGTTACCTACATTCTTAAAGAACCTGTACCAAATGATCGAGTCCACGTGTACCTTGCGGTTTGATCAAATAGCAGTGTGTGTTTCCATATTGCACAATGGAATTTGTGTAATCTTCCAAAAATCAATGGATAGCCTCATGCCATACATATTTCAAACGGAAATGTCATTACACTCAGTCTCACATTCAATTCTTTCTCCGCCATTCTCTTTACACACCTGATGGTGAGGCCTCCCTGCTCCTCTTCTTTGCGTAGGATCCTCCTTTCCTTGTTTGTTCATTGTATAGTCCCCTTGCACCTGTTATGAGCAATGGAGCTTGAATAATCACACTATAGTAAACCTAAAATTCTCAGAATATGACTCCCACGGGGGGGGGGGGGGGGGGGGGGGGGGGGGGGGGGGGTACTGTACCTTATGGAGTTTTGACTTTTGAGAGGCAGAACCTCTAGTATAAGAATTGGTGTGGCTACCCCAATTTTACTACACTAGTGGCAGACATGACATTGCGTAGCAGAATTACAGGGTTAATGATCATTCCTAGCATGCTTGAACGCATATTATACTCAGCCACAACATGTTAATATACCAAGTGTGCTCGATCTGAGAAAATTGTACTACCATGACTACATGTTCAAACCTGCTGATGGTGCTAAAGACGTGCAATATACACAGCCCACTC
>OZ007518.1:7478207-7552741 GCA_963931865.1 Axinella damicornis | reverse complement strand
GGTCACGCACCGTGTCAGCACTCCCAGACTCACCACCTGTGCACAACCAAAGATGCTGGGTAGCGCTAAAATTTTCGCGGATTGGCCTTTAACAAGATTTCATGGAAGTGATTATTGTGGATTGAGGAGCCACGCCCAGTGTGATGCGGCCACCTCCACCTTGTGCAATTAAACCACTAGTTGTGACACGTGTGTATGGTGAAACCAGCTGATCCGAGAAGTGTGGCAACCAAAATGTTCAGCATTGAGGTGATGGTTCGTGGGTACCACATATACCAAGACAGCTGGGATGCAGGCATTGGGGAACAGTTACCTTGTAAGAGAGAGCCTGGGAACCGCAAGGATCTCTTCGCTGTGGCAGTGGTGAGACCGAATGTTACCATCGGTCATGCACCAAAGAAGATATCGAGTGTGTGCTCCATGTTTGTGCTGCGTGGTGGTACAACTCACATTCGAGTGATAGCCCCCAGCTAGGCACTACTAGTATTGATAACATACGCGAGCTTAATTTCGTGGTCTGAGACGAATCCGCAAAAACTGCACCTCGAAAATTTGGCGCTTTATGGTAGTACCTGTAACATGCCACCAACTCACACATGGCAGGTACTGGAAATGGAAAGGAGAATGGTGAGTGGCAAGGAGAATCATTCCCCACAAGTCGCATGTAACAGGAAGTATAGCTCCACCCTCTCCCCACACATGTGCACCCCACCACACTCCATCATCTAATGCCCCCTCCCCACTCACATCACACACATGCACCTCCACTCACACCCATATTCTTCACTACTCACCCTCCACCCATGCACGACACCCCTCACCACTCACCCATGCACGACACCCCTCACCACTCACCCATGCACACTCCACCCTCCACTCTCATCACTCACATCCGTGCACACTCCACTCCTCACCACTCACCACTCACATCAGTGCGCCCTCCGTCCCTCATCACTCATATCCGTGAGCACTCCACCCCTCATCACTCACATCCAAGCATACCATACTCCATTCGACACCACTCACACGCCACCTCTCACCACTCTTGCACATACACATTCCACATCCACCACTTATATGTATACCTCTATCTCTCGCCACTCATACACATGCACACTCCACCCCTCCCAACTCACACCCATACACTCTCCACCACTCACATCTATGCACACTCCACCCCTCCCACTCACAACCATGTGCACATACTCCACCCCACACCACTCACATCCGTACACACTCCACTCCTCACCACTCACAACCATGCATACTCCACCCCTCACCACTCACACTACGTACACTCCACCCCTCACCACTCACAACCATGCATACTCCACCCCTCACCACTCACACTACGTACACTCCACCCCTCACCACTCACACTACGTACACTCCACCCCTCACCACTCACAACCATGCATACTCCACCCCTCACCACTCACACTACGTACACTCCACCCCTCACCACTCACACTACGTACACTCCACCCCTCACCACTCACAACCATGCATACTCCACCCCTCACCACTCACACTACGTACACTCCACCCCTCACCACTCACAACCATGCATACTCCACTCCCCCCCCCCTCACCAACGGTTGAGAAGCGCACTGCGATGGGAGTCCTCTTCCCCACGGTGCTGAACACCTTGGCCTTGCAGTACCTCGTGATGTCATGCGTCACCTCAAGGTAGCCAAAGGCACCTGCACAACAACAAACCAGTCTAATCAGCATTCGCAAAATTGTGCAAAGGTGGCAAATCTCATACTGTACATACTATGGGAGAGACTCGATCTAGTCGAGGTGTGCCGGGGTGAGCCCCACACAGATCATTCAGCTTCGTTTGCCCTCATCACTCACATCCGTGCACACTCCACCCCTCACCACTCACATCCGTGCACACTCAACCCCTCTTCACTCACACTCCACTCCTCATCACTCACATCCATGCACTCTCCACCCCTCGAGCACATCGCTCACATCCGTGCACACTCCACCCCTCGAGCTCATCGCTCACATCCATGCACACTCCACCCTTCGAGCTCATCGTTCACATCCGTGCACACTCCACCCCTC
Organism: Axinella damicornis; assembly: GCA_963931865.1. Lineage (NCBI taxonomy): Eukaryota > Metazoa > Porifera > Demospongiae > Axinellida > Axinellidae > Axinella > Axinella damicornis. The sequence goes on along the minus strand of OZ007518.1, from coordinate 7,550,665 downwards.
GAGCTCATCACTCACATCCGTGCACACTCCACCCCTCATCACTCACATCCATGCACACTCCACCCCTCGAGCTCATCGCTCACATCCATGCACACTCCACCCCTCGAGCTCATCGCTCACATCCGTGCACACTCCACCCCTCGAGCTCATCGCTCACATCCATGCACACTCCACCCCTCGAGCTCATCGCTCACATCCATGCACACTCCACCCCTCGAGCTCATCGCTCACATCCATGCACACTCCACCCCTCGAGCTCATCGCTCACATCCGTGCACACTCCACCCTCAGAAATGTTTTGTGGGCTCTATATTAACAAATGTGCCATTCGGTGGTAATGGCATCGTCTTGTGCTTCATAGCGTGCACGAATTTGATCTCTCCAACTAAGAGCAGCACTCAGTACCGCTCAACCTAGCCACAAAAATGGCAGAGAGGCCCTCGATTCTTTAGCCATAGTGTTCACCAGTAGCTACAGGACATGGTAACAGTTGCTATGGTACAGGTCTTTAAAATTGATGCAGAGATATGCATTTGTGGAGTAGCCTCGTTCCCAGGCTGCACCCACACGGCCTGGGAATGAGGCTATTGGTGGAGCAGCTTCGTTGCAAACCGGAGAGCATCACAAGTTCAACCATGTGACTACGAAGACGTCATTTGCACCCTCCTGCTTAAGAATACGTTTCGATTACGGATTATTAAGCACATGTGAAAACAGTGAAAACCAGGTCCTTTTCTTCTCCTTCTCTTGGGCATGGGAACAGGGCTATGAAGTGAACGTTGCACTAGGTATGGGTATGTGAATGAGATATGACACTGGGAATTGTATCACTGTGGTCAGCATAAAAAGAGCTTTCAAATGATGTCCTTAAAATGGTTTTTTATCTCAGTCACATTTTTGACAAAAATCGCAGTCGACCAAAGGCTATAATCCAGGAATTTTCATGATTTTGGGTCAAAATTCAACCGACAGCAAAATGGACATCATTGGAATGCTCCATTCATGCTGATCACAATGGTGCAAATCCCAGCTTCATATCTCATTCCTAGCCCAAGATACCTGGCATATTAGTAGCCTCGTTCCCAGGCCTTCTACACCACATTGCTTACAGTATTGCATACTGTAAACGATCGCAAACTGGATGTGTAGAAAGCCTGGGGACAGCCTCACAACACTAGTGTGCTTGTAGCACCCAAGATAAGACTTCATCTTGGAGTGCTGTTTCTGCAAAATGGCAGGATTTCTGAAAGAAGTCTTGAGAATGGACTGAGATGAGAGCCAAATATGCTACTATATTGCATCTCTGCTTTGAGCACAAACTTTGGAGGTATTTTTTACATACTGTTAGAATTTTAGAAATTAAACTTTGGTGCACTCTATTTGGAATGATTTATTAACTCCCATTGTCCATAGCCACATATCCTCCCACGCACCTGCTCCCTTGGCATGTACAACCCTCTCGGGGATTCTCTCCCGGTCAAAGTGAGCCATCTCATCAATAAAGGTGAAGTCCTGGAGCAGCACAGGTCCACGTGGTCCAATCGTCAGAGTGGAAGTCTTGCTGTCCACTGGATGGCCCTGACTGGTTGTCAGGACATCAGGAACCTGCATGTACAACATATCATCACAGGTGTACACAGTCTTTACCATCGCTCTACTCCTTACGCATTGTACAGAGCAAAGTTAAGCAACTATAGCCTGTCTTTTAACCAGGACATCCGGCTCAGATTACTTAAAGCTTGACCGTACATATCGTGATTATACACTGTAAGCAGCGCCAGATGTCATGTTCCAAGACTGGACGTTTACCTGTCTCGTTGTTAGAGCAATGTTGATAGCCCACATATTTATTAGTGGATGAGTAGTTAGTTGAGCCAGGCAGAATAATTGTGTACTTCGGTACTCTTGACCTTACAGGCTGCGATCCGAACAGTACGGTACGCATCTTTCAAATTGATGCCGAGATTCAGAATGCTTTTCCAATAGGTGTTCGCGGTGCAGCTCCGCCGCAAACCGGAAGGTTTCTCCGTAAAGCTTCTTCTGAAAATTGGAAGGCTTCTTCCAAAGGAGCTAAGCAGTCAACTAAGCTGAGGGGCGGAGCCATGTGACAGCTCGTGGGCGCAAATCACTTGATCTGCCTTGTCGTACTCGTAGCCAGTCTGTTCTATTGTTGAAAAGAACTTCCAACTCGTAGGTTAACTGAAGCGCTGGCGTAGTTACTGTTGCTATACTCTAGACACTGAGACCAATGGGATCTACACAATTTAGAAACCTTCGGCCCCTTAGTAGCACCTTCGCTGTGCTTGGGACGCTATAGACCCGTTGCAGTTACGTCATATTTTCGGTGGAATTTCCGTATACTTATCCGGAAGCCACCATCTTGGTGTACCAAAATACATTGCTTTATATGCAGTATCGATCAAAACGTGTCCTGCGTCACTGGTACGCGTTTATATAGCTTTACTAGCCTACGTAGCAATCACATTTTGTCCCATGCATTCAACACATTCTAGAAGCATTGTTGGTGCATGATTGTGTTTACCGAGATCGCCATAGAAGCTGCTATCTCCAAAAACGCTAAATAGCCGCCATGTTGGTGTCCCATTTCCGTATTCTCGAATTGATGACGTCAGCTGCAACGGGTCTATAACTCAGGGCCCTCAGGTTTCTAGATCACTTGGTCTCAGGTATTATTGGAACCTTGACTACAATGAGCAACCGGGTTAGTCAGTCAATTCTAGCAAGCAACATTATAGCCTCGTACCCAGGCCTTCAATCGCGGGGGGAAGGCCTGGTATACACTGTTTGCGCATGCGCTTAATTTCCCCCAAAATCTTGGAAAATAGGATATCTCGGTATTCTTCCGTGAAACGATGACGTCGAAAGACGTCCCGTTTACATTCATAGAAGAACCGCAACGGCGGCTCATGCGGCTCATGCGCTCCTGGTAGCAATACTAGTAATGACGTGCAAAAGTTCCGGTGGTAGTAGTTTCTCTGAGGCTCTTACCTATGCTTTGCGAAGGCTGAAAATGACACGGATGACTGTGAAAGAAGAGCAGCGCTCCTCCATGAGAGCTGTGTACGAAGGCAGCGACGTGTTCGTGTGGCTAGCTACCTACTGGCTATGGCAAGAGCCTGTGCTACCAAGCGCTCCCTTTGCTCATGGACTAGCTACAAGAAGGGACTTGTAGACAGTGGAAAGAGCTGTGGTGTGCTTGTTGTGAGCCCTTTGATCGCTCTCATGCACGCGTACGCGGGTGTGTTTACGCGGGTGTGTTTACGCAAACGTCATCGGGTAAGCCCAACCCATTCGCTGTCACAATTAAAGTTGACGTAATATTCACATTTAAATTAAACGCATGCGCAAACAGTGTATACCAGGCCTTCCCCCCACGATTGAAGGCCTGGGTACGAGGCTAGCAACATAACAACTACAGACGGTGATGGAGTACCAGATGCCATCCTCTCTGTGGAAGTGGGTGTGGCCAGTGAGAATACAGTAAATCTTTATTAATGGTCTTCATGATTTGCTTAATGTAGCTCAGGTGCACACGACACCCTGTGCGTAGTCATCACACCGTCCCCCGTCCCCCCCCCCCGCCCCGGGGGGAAAAGAACAATAGTCTACCTGCAGTTATTGAAACTCCAACCCACTCAAGGAGTTCAGGTTCTCTACAAACACACACACGTACCCCCTTGGACTTGGAGAAGTCCGTTAGCTGGTTGGCACACTTGGTCCTCTTCGCCATGCTGAGTAGGGTTAGCCCTATAGCAAGCACGAGCGCTCGAGCTAGTCTCGGTACTACGCTCAAGCAGTGAACTTGAGGCGCAAAGGTCAGGGCGCTACATAGGCGTGGTATAAATCACGTGACCTTCCAGCCCCGCCCCCCACATGTCCTTGAATTTGAATTCTGCTTCTCCCTGCACTTATTTTACGAACTTGGCCCCCAGATAATTATGCCCTAGTCTCGCTTGTGCATCGCTGTACGTTGATATCAACTGAGACGCGAGCTATGAACAGTCTACCTCAACAGTGTTGGGGCCTGAAAGTTAAGGATGTCTGTGGGCCAAAAGGTTGAGGGTGTGTTTGTATAATTATAAGCTTATGTGTGGGGGGCTATATAGCCAGAGGGTACGTATACGTTGAGGTGTACTAGTACTGTGTGGGGCTCCTGGTACATATATACTTGGCCTCATTCCCAGACTCCTCCCCCTGCGCGCGCCGACGAAAAATACCTTCACCGCACGCAGAGGGAACGAGACATGTGGGAGATAATCATTACACTCTGTCATTGCATGCTCACAACACAAATGCCAAGAAATTACAGCTGACATGATTATTGACTTGAATCTTCTGCCTTATACAATGTAATTATAGAATGCTTACACAGAAACTGGCAGAGCAGTTCATTCTATGCTCTACTTCTTGTGAACTGCATTCAGCTTTCCCTTGCTGATATTTCTCCACACTTATATCATCACACTCTGCAAAATATAGGGTAGTAAGTGATAAGTGGGACAATCCTCAGTAAGTTTCACACAGACAGACAGCAGTGCATGTTTAACAAGGGGGAACCACTCCCCTACTGTAAATTCAGAGCAGTGAAGTGTTTTAAGTTAACTTCAGAACTGTGTGGCCAAGTGGTTAAAGCACTCGACTGTGGTGTGAGAGGCCACAGGTTCGAGTCCCACCAGTTGCACCAAGGAAGGGTTTTTCTCCAGGTTTTCTGGTTTCCCTTCCCAGGAGAGGCTTCAAATAAGCATTGCTAAGTATAATGTATAATTATTGCTATAATACTATATACTGTGGACACATACAAAGAAAACATACTGTGCTTTTAAAAGAGGCAAACTCTTTTTGAAACATCTCCAACTTATGCTTCAATTCCTCATTTTCTTCCCTCAATGATTCCACAGTAGGTTGTGGCACCAGGTACTCAACAAATTCTTTCTTCAGATGTGGGGTAATTTGATATCGGGATGGCTCCAGGAAAATTTGATGAGCTCCATAGTTCACAAATATATAGCACCACAAAGGAAAACCATTGATGATCTATCAAATTTATGTGATGGACAGTAGCATCGAACAGCGAAATCGGAGGGGTTACGATAGCATCAAGACAAGGGCCTTCTTTGGAGAATGGGAAAAAGATGAAACGGAGCTCATCCTCGCAAAACAGAATGGCCAATGGTGGGTGTGTTTCAGTAGCACCTAGGATAGAAATATAATTTGCAAGTAAATATGTGACCAGATTTGCAAAAACCCGACACTTCCCGGATTTTAAAAAAATTGAGTTAACACCGGAAATGGTAACCGCTACCTTTCATCTTGCCGTAGAGCAAATTCCAAAGCGATCGATTATCCAGTTGCTGAGATACAGCTCGAAACGCGCGCGGAATATGCAAAACTGCTTTCCGTGTAAATGCAATTTTTTGGACGTTGCTATGGTATGTGATTATTTTCCGTATACTATCCGTGTTACGTGTCGTCCATTGTTAAGTAGCTGGACGCGTTTAGTTCGTGCTTTAGCTAGCTAGCCGTGTTTTTCGCGACTCATCCGATAGATAGGTAGGTCAGACGGAGTGAAAATGGACAGAATAAACCAGAGGACAGCGTGAAATGACACCGTTTGTGGTAAGTAGTTCGTTCTGTGTGCGTAGCAACGCCTTCCGTATACTAATTTATGCACGACGATATAGCTTGAGTTCGGGCTTATAACTCCGGAATGGAAGTAGATCCAGGCTTTATACTCCGATATCTTGTAGTCCATGGGTCTGCTGACCCGTTGCTGTAATAATCGCGTTATCGCCGAAATGTTGCTTTGTGACTTTATATTGCCTCTAACACAAATCAATAAATCCGGGAAGTGTCGGGTTTTCGCAAATCCAGTCACATATAGCAACCGTGCACTTGCCAAAAAACTTAATTTCTGCATGTATACTGCAAATCGATAACTTAAAGGTCAAGAGTGAAGACAGGACATTCGGACAATTAAACTGCCATATGGTATCCACTACCACCATCTGGCAGTATGATGTGGCAAACAGTGTGGTTAACATGTACATAGGCTGTGTATAAACTCAGTAGTAATCACAATTTCACACTTAGGAGCATGCAGCTGCTACTATTCACCACCGATTGGTCTATGGCATACTGCCCAGATGGCGGTATTATGGCAGTTGCACTCTTATTGTTATGAACTCTTGCAGATAGCAAGCTCCATGCATTGGTTAAATCTCTAAATTCCTTACCTTGTGAAACATCAACATCAACATCCCGTCGCGTGCCAGAGCGTCTAGCCATGTAGTAGCCTATTGTTTGGCAAACTGCATTGTCATTAAAGTGGATTTTCTTTTTCACCTCTGCGAATCCACACTGCACAGCTGTCAGGTCAGGTGAGAATGCAAGCGAATAAAATATGTAATCTGGAATAATATTCCTGCTGAGATTCTTTTGCCGACTAGGAGCAGCTGGAATGGTGGTGGCGGTAGGACCGGAGGTCTCACTGTCAGACTTCATAGATACCTCGGCAGACACCACAGTACCAGTGGCCCGCGCAAGGCCAACAACTATGGGATCAATGGTGGAGAGTCTTGCTTCAGCCTCATTCAGAGTACCATCTGCAGCTGTGGTTGGAGAGGGTGATATACATTGCTGTATACATACAAGTATAGGATAATAAAATGAACACCCCCCCCCCCCCCCCCCCCCCACTTCCCCCTCGTTCGCCTACCGTGAGTAACCCGGCGCCAGACAGCTCTCTGTGCAGAGCTGCTGCTCCCCGATTGCGTCCGCTTGCCCCCAGATTGCGTCCACTTCAGCTGCTGCTTGCGGCTTGCGTCCGCTTCAGCTTCTGCTCGCGGCTTGCGTCCGCTTCGAATCAGCTGCTGCTCCCGGGCCCGATTGCACCCGCTTCAACTGCTGCTCCCCGTTTGCGTCCGCTTCCAGCTGCTGCTCCCCGATTGCGCCCGCTTCAGCTGCATGCTCGCCGCTTACGTCCGCTTCAGCTGCTGCTCCCGATCGCGTCCGCTTCGGCTGCTGCTCCCCGATTGCGTCTGCTTTGACTGCTGCTCCCCGATTGCATGCATCCACTTGCAGCCCCAGCTGGATTCCAGCCCAATGTTCTCAAACATTCTTCGCGGAGTTCGAGGTTCAGTAAATAAATTAAAGTATGAAGGTCGCGCATCACTATAGTCTAGTCCTGCCCCACGAACATCCCACTTCCGTCACTCACAGACACACACGCAGACACATGTTAAAATCTTAATGTATTGATATAGCAGACTAGTTATTGGTCTATGTGAGTGAAATTTACAACCTAACTCACCTCTTGCTGAACGGATCAACAAAGTAGTCTCTACCACTTCCAACTTGTTCGAAGTACTTCCATACCTATTTTAGTACTACTAGGGGGTGTTGCCAGGGGTGATGATTGCAGGAAGTTTTCGATAAAACCCTTTTCAAGTTGTGGGTATTTATCGTCACATTGATCCTTTAGATTCTTAAATGTAAAGTGAATATCCTTCTTCAGCTCCGTTGCTATTAAGCACTCCTCTACTCTGGCGGATGTTATCTTCTTTCTCCAATTACCAGTCGGTTGGACAATCTGACAGTTCTCAAACTTCAAAACTTTGTATTGATTCTCACGTAAGATTGAGTAATATTTGTTGTCCGGTACTACATCAGCCATTCTCGGTGTAGGTTATGGAGGCGGGGTAATTCGGCCTTCTGGTGCTAGAGGATAGACGGAGGCAAACAGGGTGTGAACTTGCACAGAACCGCTTTTGAATTTAAACACTTCACACCGACTTACCTCAAGTCTGGAAAGGTGGCAGTGGACACTCGGGAGGTACTAGGTGAGGCGGCAGTGTGCACTTGGGAGGTGAGGCGGCAGTGTGCACTTGGGAGGTGAGGCGGCAGTGTGCACTCGGGAGGTACTAGGTGAGGCGGCAGTGTGCACTTGGGAGGTGAGGCGGCAGTGTGCACTTGGGAGGTGAGGCGGCAGTGGGCACTTGGGAGGTGAGGCGGCAGTGGGCACTCGGGAGGTACTAGGTGAGGCGGCAGTGTGCACTTGGGAGGTGAGGCGGCAGTGTGCACTTGGGAGGTGAGGCGGCAGTGTGCACTTGGGAGGTGAGGCGGCAGTGTGCACTTGGGAGGTGAGGCGGCAGTGTGCACTTGGGAGGTGAGGCGGCAGTGTGCACTTGGGAGGTGAGGCGGCAGTGTGCACTTGGGAGGTGAGGCGGCAGTGTGCACTTGGGAGGTGAGGCGGCAGTGTGCACTTGGGAGGTGAGGCGGCAGTGTGCACTCGGGAGGTGAGGCGGCAGTGGGCACTCGGGAGGTACTAGGTGAGGCGGCAGTGTGCACTTGGGAGGTGAGGCGGCAGTGTGCACTTGGGAGGTGAGGCGGCAGTGTGCACTCGGGAGGTGAGGCGGCAGTGGGCACTCGGGAGGTACTAGGTGAGGCGGCAGTGTGCACTTGGGAGGTGAGGCGGCAGTGTGCACTCGGGAGGTGAGGCGGCAGTGGGCACTCGGGAGGTACTAGGTGAGGCGGCAGTGTGCACTTGGGAGGTGAGGCGGCAGTGTGCACTTGGGAGGTGAGGCGGCAGTGTGCACTTGGGAGGTACTAGGTGAGGCGGCAGTGTGCACTTGGGAGGTGAGGCGGCAGTGTGCACTTGGGAGGTGAGGCGGCAGTGGGCACTCGGGAGGTACTAGGTGAGGCGGCAGTGTGCACTTGGGAGGTGAGGCGGCAGTGTGCACTTGGGAGGTGAGGCGGCAGTGTGCACTTGGGAGGTGAGGCGGCAGTGTGCACTCGGGAGGTGAGGCGGCAGTGGGCACTCGGGAGGTACTAGGTGAGGCGGCAGTGTGCACTTGGGAGGTGAGGCGGCAGTGTGCACTTGGGAGGTGAGGCGGCAGTGTGCACTCGGGAGGTGAGGCGGCAGTGGGCACTCGGGAGGTACTAGGTGAGGCGGCAGTGTGCACTTGGGAGGTGAGGCGGCAGTGTGCACTTGGGAGGTGAGGCGGCAGTGTGCACTTGGGAGGTACTAGGTGAGGCGGCAGTGTGCACTTGGGAGGTGAGGCGGCAGTGTGCACTTGGGAGGTGAGGCGGCAGTGTGCACTTGGGAGGTGAGGCGGCAGTGGGCACTCGGGAGGTACTAGGTGAGGCGGCAGTGTGCACTTGGGAGGTGAGGCGGCAGTGTGCACTCGGGAGGTGAGGCGGCAGTGGGCACTCGGGAGGTACTAGGTGAGGCGGCAGTGTGCACTTGGGAGGTGAGGCGGCAGTGTGCACTCGGGAGGTGAGGCGGCAGTGGGCACTCGGGAGGTACTAGGTGAGGCGGCAGTGTGCACTTGGGAGGTGAGGCGGCAGTGTGCACTTGGGAGGTGAGGCGGCAGTGTGCACTTGGGAGGTACTAGGTGAGGCGGCAGTGTGCACTTGGGAGGTGAGGCGGCAGTGTGCACTTGGGAGGTGAGGCGGCAGTGTGCACTTGGGAGGTGAGGCGGCAGTGTGCACTCGGGAGGTGAGGCGGCAGTGGGCACTCGGGAGGTACTAGGTGAGGCGGCAGTGTGCACTTGGGAGGTGAGGCGGCAGTGTGCACTTGGGAGGTGAGGCGGCAGTGTGCACTCGGGAGGTGAGGCGGCAGTGGGCACTCGGGAGGTACTAGGTGAGGCGGCAGTGTGCACTTGGGAGGTGAGGCGGCAGTGTGCACTTGGGAGGTACTAGGTGAGGCGGCAGTGTGCACTTGGGAGGTGAGGCGGCAGTGTGCACTTGGGAGGTGAGGCGGCAGTGTGCACTTGGGAGGTGAGGCGGCAGTGGGCACTCGGGAGGTACTAGGTGAGGCGGCAGTGTGCACTTGGGAGGTGAGGCGGCAGTGTGCACTCGGGAGGTGAGGCGGCAGTGGGCACTCGGGAGGTACTAGGTGAGGCGGCAGTGTGCACTTGGGAGGTGAGGCGGCAGTGTGCACTCGGGAGGTGAGGCGGCAGTGGGCACTCGGGAGGTACTAGGTGAGGCGGCAGTGTGCACTTGGGAGGTGAGGCGGCAGTGTGCACTTGGGAGGTGAGGCGGCAGTGTGCACTTGGGAGGTGAGGCGGCAGTGGGCACTCGGGAGGTACTAGGTGAGGCGGCAGTGTGCACTTGGGAGGTGAGGCGGCAGTGTGCACTTGGGAGGTGAGGCGGCAGTGGGCACTTGGGAGGTGAGGCGGCAGTGTGCACTTGGGAGGTGAGGCGGCAGTGTGCACTTGGGAGGTACTAGGTGAGGCGGCAGTGTGCACTTGGGAGGTGAGGCGGCAGTGGGCACTTGGGAGGTGAGGCGGCAGTGTGCACTTGGGAGGTGAGGCGGCAGTGTGCACTTGGGAGGTACTAGGTTAGTGAGCAGCACGTGCACGAGCAGTGAACTTAACTTGGAGGCGCAAAGGTCAATTATAAAGGCGTGGTGTAAATCACGTGACCTTCCAGCCCCACCCCTCCGGCCGTGGACCAGCCTTCAGCATCCTGAGAGCCTATGGTTGACATCACTATGGCCGCCAGAACATTGTTGAGAATCGCGCGAACGATAGGGAAGTCCCACCGGGTGCGTATAGCAGGACTCATGTCGAACTTCAAGCAAACCCTGTATCCTGCTGTGACCATCCGCAACACACATCGGTAAAGCAAAGCAGTTCACCTAGTAATAGACAACTTACTATAATTATAGTGTGGGACCATCTTAAGTCAAATCATTAAAGAGTATGCCCCCATCGTCTCACATCATCAGAGTAAGTCCCTCCCCCGCCTATAGGACCTGCATGTAAACCTTCTGCATTGGAGTTGCGGCATTCTGGGTTATCGAATTGATTTTATGCTGGACAATTGTAGTAAGTGCATATGATATCCTACTCAGGTCCATGTTGGTACAGTCCACAGCCAGGTGTGCATCATCAGAAGCCATCCAGTCACATCACGTTCCTCCCACGGTGGAGTGCACTGCTGGCGGAAGGAAACTGAAGGTACGTAGCTACACAGCCTTGATCCAGACCACTCCAGAATTTTGTCACTTGTTTGTTCTTCATCTCTGCAAGCAATAGAAATTGTAGTATTTTGTTGGAATTAAAGCTACGTACATGCACAATAGGCAAGAACAAACACAGACAGAGTATTGTGCAACGATAACTAGCACAGCTAGCTACTACAGAAATTATCCCTAGCCTAGTACTGAGTGAGTCCACAATGGACAAGACCAAGTTGACATGTGCACACTTCGAAGCAATTTTTGTTTGCAGAGGTATTCAGTGCATCCTGGAATCTAACACATTCGTTCTTCATTGAAGAAACAACCACAACCAAGCACAGAACCAGTTGGCTAGATGTGGCTAACCATTTTGCCTCTTTACTTGAAATCTACCGTTATATTATTTCTGTTGATCAATATTGTTTCTCATTGCCAATCATATTTAAAAACTATTCAACAAGTAGATCCATGCACGTAGCCTCTTTCCCTGTTCCTCTCATGAAGGTGTCCTGGCCAGATGGAGTGCAAGCATTATTTCATTCAGTGTGGCTGAGACACAACTGCGCCTGCCCTACATGCTGGAACGTCAGCACGAGTCAGAACCTGGTCACACCTCCAGATTTGTTTGGACATCCCACAATTCACTCCATTGAAGCTTGTGGTGAGAGGCAGTTTGAGCATTACTTTAGAAAGAAACAGTTACACTTAAATGCCGAAGTCTATATCAACTACAGGTGTCTTTATTCACTGGGCTGGACTGGACTGGAGTTACTTTTTCCCCAGTAACAAGCTCTGCTAGAACACTTCTATCAGGGCATAAACTCATGGCTATGTTGGGAGGTAGAGCCAGTACACTGAATCAGAGATGGAATGCATTGCTATGCACATTAGCCTCGTTCCCTGTACCGAGCGCCCGGGAACGAGGCTATAAATTATGCACATGTACATGAAACAGGTCCGTTCGCACAGTCTTCTATAGGTTCTCTAATCTCAGAAGAGATCCTCATTGCAGATACCTACGTAACTACATGCCTGTTAAAGCTATTATAATAATAATGAAGTGCTCGGAACCAGAGTGGTCTAACCTAGCCTCGTCTCCAGGCCTCCACGCAGATTTTATCTTGCAGCCGTGGAGAAGAATAGATTTTTCTCCATGGCTGCGAGTTAAAATCTGGACAGAAGCCTGGGAACGAGGCTGGTCTAACCCACAAACATTGAAGTATGTAGTCCCCCATAAAGTTGAGGATACTGTTAAAATGTGTTTCAGGAGCTGTTGAAATTTAAAATTTCGGTCATATGCTCATGCCCCTCCAGTACTTGATTTTGGGTTAGACCACTCTGGTTCCGAGGCCTTTGATTCCTAATAAGGACGCCTGATAGCCTGCCAGAGCTGGTTAGGTGTAAGTTACTGAGTAACTATCCAGTTTCTACACCACAGTAGAGTCAGCTATTGCAAAAAAAAGTCTATCCAGTCCAGTCCAGTTCATCGTTTTGAAGCACTAGGATGCACGCTGATGGAATGCGTCTAGTGTTGCTATAGCGCTACCTAGCAATGCACGTGCACCCTGACCTTAGGAAATAATTATAAAACGTGGCACAACTGCCATGCTATGTCTATGTTACCACTGTGGTAGCCTCGTTCCCCGGCTAGCCTTGTTCCTAGGCCTTCTACACCCCCAGTTTTGGTCACTTGCAGTATGCATACTGCAAGCGATAAGCGATTACACCTCCAGTTATTGATCACATGCAGTTGCATACTGCAGTATGCAACTGCATGTGATCAATAGCTGCATACTGCGAGCGATCAAAAACTGGAGGTGTAGAATGCCTGGGTACGAGGATATATCCCAGGCTGCTTTCTCTCTTCCCACGCAGCCTACCACAGTGGTAGCAAGGACACTTGCATCACAATACCAATAGAACAGAACTCAGAGGGACCATCTGAGACATGGATACAACTGTTGTAATAATATCTGTGGGTTAGTACATGTAGTATCCTTAGAGGAGTACTGCGTCAGCCACCACATAGTACGCGGTAGCTATAAACAACTACATACAATGTACATAGCAACATGTAAAATGTGCAGAATGCATGCATGATATTATCTCCATGCATGCATTCCAGAGTCCCAAGACGGTACCGACAGTCTGAGCATCAGGTGGTCTTACAGCGATGGGAGTGAACACCAGGGAAAAATTGACCTTGCGTTGCTCAGAAAAAACAGGTACTCACTTGCAGCCATCAAGGATGGACAGCAGAGTAGCACACCAAAAGCTACGGTAAGCAACACATCAAAATGATTATTGTCCTTAGAATGGCAGATCCTGTGGTTTGTGCCTGGGGTACCTACTTGTAATACCTTTCATGAACTATATACTTAGCTATCTGCCAAGGGATCTGTTCAGCCTGTTTCGCCAGTGGATAGGTGGTATGAATTTATTTGCCCTATGCTGTTGCTTATTTCCAGCTGAGCTACGGCAGAGAAAGCAGACAGTGGAGTTTTTTTCTTAATCAAACTATGTACAACTAAAACATCGTTTCCAGAGTGATGGGCATCTAAATATGGTAGTATCTATTTCGATTTTACGGGCAATTTTAAAATCCGGATGCGAAGGACCTCTGGTCTGCTATGTGAAATAACAATAGCATGCAAGTACGTAGCCTCGTACCCAGGCCTGGGTACGAGGCTAACAAGTACATAGCTATGTGAACTAGAATTTCACGTTACAGTCGGAGTGGAAGTCCTACGTGTTCACTTGCTATGAATGTTGGAAGTAGAGCTTGTGTTTGAAATACGCCCATGAATAACTGAACATTAAACTCGTGTAATGTACACATAAATTCAATGTTTATCCTGGATGATCAAAGAGGGTCACATGCCACACTGCCAGTGAGTAGACTGTTTAATTAATGTGCTAGCACATAACAATGCATCAGATTGCTCATACAGGAAGTAACTTTGTTGTCCTGCAGACGACCTTGCCTCAACTCAGCTACTCCGAAGTGCTGAAAGGAGAGGAAGGAGTATGGAAGTGAGTGCCACGCCTTCCCTGAGCTTTAGTACTAGCAATACATTGATCGGACATGTCCTGCTTTGTCTAAAGTGACCGTGTGTCGAGGTATCATGGACATATATTTATTGCATTAAGGTGGATGCGACACCTGATTGAGAATGGAGTGTGTCTACTCACTGACGTTCCTACACAACTTGGGCAAGTAAAGAAGGTACATGAATTTTCAAGGTGGATGTGGAATTTTGTGTGAAACACTCATTGCAGCGGGCGTAACGGTTAGTTTATGGAAGTTTGCTAGTCCGCTTCTGTTCTTTCGTGGGGAAAGAGGCAAGTTACTACAGTGAAGCCATTTTGTCCCAGTGTACTGTGGTTTCTGAGGTTGAGAATGATCGTCAACAACCAGCTGCCTTCCTCCGTCGCCGAATTAATCTCTGCCGCTCATAAGCTCCTGATAACAGCTACTGGGTAAAATGTCCAACGAGACTTGACAGTGCTAAAAGTGCTCCAGTTGGCCAGCGGACTGACAGTTTTCCGTATAATAGTCCGATATACCCACTGCAATGATTGCTTCACTGAATTTCCTTGTACTCTCAACGGATGCATACCGTTTCACCTCCACCTCTGGTTTATATTATCTATAATTATAGTATAGGCTTTGATGTGGCATGGACCAATGAGGTCTGTTATTGGTACAGAAACCTACTTTCAGGTCTCTTGCTATTACGTACATAGAAGCGAGCATCTAACTATGTAGTTCCCAGAAATAATTATATCTGCTTTGACCACAAGTTTCAACTAGATATAGTTGTAATCACAGTAGCTAATGACCTCTATCATACATTCTTCACTGTGACCTGCTTTTTGTTTGTCAATACATCAGGTACAATAGCAAAACACAGTATCATTGCATCTCTGCACCTCAACAATCTTACTGCAGGTTGCTGAAAAGGCAAAGCTAAGACTAAAGGAGACTATCTTCGGATCGGTAAACCTGTTTATTGTACCATTCCGATTGTGTCATTATGGGCACCTTGTATATACCCAACATTAATCATGCACTTGAAGTACTGACACTAGGTACTTCAAACAGCAAATGCTGGGGTAAGAAGGCCTGGGTATGAGGCTATCGTTCCTGCATGTGGAGGACTTCCAGGCTTCAACATTTTCCTATGGTGTTCTGATCAGTTTACAAATAGAACAACCGCAGCCTACTCATATTTCTTCATCTTTCAAGAGCACACATGTTTATAATCGTTGTACCCTGTCTTGTGAGCCGTGATTGGCTCACTGAACTTGTCGATGTGTGGTCGCGTAGGTCCTGCAAGTAGACTGGCTGCATTTTAGTGAAAATATAGTTGGACTTTGAGTTATGCACTTAATCTCGTTCCTAGACCATGCTGTTTCAGGTTGTTATGATGCTATTTGCTCCTGTTAAACATACAAACTTATATTGCAGCTGTATGATGTCATTTCTTCAGTGGACACACCTACCGTTCTAGCATATTCCTCTGCAGCATTGCCGCTACACAATGATCTTGTGTACTATGAGAGTCCACCTGGATTGCAGTTCCTGCACTGTATCAGGTGCATCATTCAGGACAGATTAACTGCTCTGTGCTCTAGTACTTTGTATAATGTGACAACAGCTTCAGAATGTATCCAACTTCTCTTGCTGCAGGAATGATGCATGTGTTGAAGGGGGTAATAATGTGCTGCTCGATGCTTTTGCCGTGATAGAGGAGATGAGAGAGAAACACCCGCAGCACTTTGCCACCCTCTCCAGAGTCCCTGCAACCTTTGTGAAATCACCTCCAATGATGTAAGTATAGTTTCTGAAGACAATTGGCACAGGTATACACCAGATGCATTATCATTAATTTTGTTCCTACTCTCTGCACACATGCAGGGACAACCCAGTTAGCTTCAGGAACCAGACACCTCACATTACCGTAGACAGCTAGGTACAGTAAGAAGGTGGGTATTATGCTGATAGTGTAATAAAAATTATCAAGTGAATTACCTGCATGGTAGTCTTTCCTATGCTTGAATATATACTCATGAACCTCTTGGGACCTTCAAGCAGCCACCAGACCCTGAACGCTTACTGTCTGCAGTCTGCATCAGCTGCATGATTCACCAGTGCCTGCTACTACTTGGCAATGCATGATATTGTGGGGCGAGCGTGAGCAAGCTGTATGTATGTTAGCCACCGAGTAGAATTGTGGAATCTGGATGTCAGCAAGGTCACACTCATGAGTGTAGGTGTTTGTGGTGGTATACATTGTTGGCACAAGTCTAGCTGGGTAGCTAGTCTGGAAGCCTCACCATACCATCTGCACGCACATGTCTTCCTCATGTGCCTGCGAAGGGTATGATTAATTTCAGCCCTTCCTTCTTCGTCTCATGTATTGCTCTTTTGTCTTCTGCACGTTCCATACGTACCTTGTCCCCGTTAGTGCATTCCTCCTGCTGCCATCAAGTCCGAACTGTTTCGTATTGCATTGCTTCAGATTTATAGAATCAGTGTGGCATCAAGAATTGCAGCAGGTTTATTGTACGTTATATTGTGCCAGATTTCCGGTATGGGAGACAGATCACGACTGCATGCAACTAGTGTGGGGCTTGCTATAGTGCTAACACTCACCAAGTTATATATTGCAACTCTATCCTCATACGTACGTATAGTATCCCATGCAGGCTTGATCACCTTTGATCACCAGGGGTTAGCTGATAAAGCCAAACTATATACTGTGGTATTTTTCTCACAGGTTACAGGCATTTTTTGGTGCTCAATAGATGAAGGCCCATTATTTGTTCACGAGGTAAGTCCGTACACCAATTATAGAACAAAATATTACCTAAAAGTGTAGTCTTATGACCATTCCTTGCAATGTTCCTGTTAATTTCCATGTTCACTGTAGTCACTTGTGATAGCTTTGTACTTCCTCAGCTATCTATTGTTCTCTTCTCTTTCTTGGAACACATGTACTGCATGATTGTGCAGGAAGATGTTGAAGCTTACTTTGAGGCCTACATCTGTCTGGCAATGATGTTCACTGCATCAGACCTGAAGGTATAAAGCTTGTAGTAAGATGGTTGGTTTAGACTGTATCATGTATGGAGCTCCCTGATATCACTAATGCATGCAGAATTCTGCCTGTGAATTGGGTTAGATTGCTGCTACTGTGGAAAGCATGATACTGCAGCTGTTGTGGATGGCCATGCAGCCTCATAGACATCAGGTGTTTCTGTATAAGCATGCTCTAAATTAACTCTTTACCAACCAGCTTAAGAGTATAACGCCTGGTATTAAAGCCCCCATATAAATTCTGATGGGCTAATGGGAGCTCATGATGGCTTTTGCAGTCATTGGTTGGTAAAGAGTTAAATCAGCCCATTTGAGGCAACCATCAGCTCAGCTAGAAGTACCACTGTTGAAGTTTAACTCAAGCAGGACTCGGGCCCTGCTGACCATGAAGCCGCCTCAAGTACATAGCTACCAACTAGCCTTGTTCCCAGGCCTCCACCCAAGGCGCAGAGGCCTGGAAACGAATGTAGCTACCACTGGAACAATACTGCAAGTATGAATGGCTGTGAAGTGTTAATTAGTTTGTCATCATCATGCATCTCTGTGTTCTTCCATGAAGATCTACCACCGACTGGAGCCTGGTGAAGTCCTCACCCTCAACAACAGACGGTTCTTACACTCCAGGACTGCCTTCAAGACCAATGGCGGAAAGAGACATTTGCAGGTGTGTGTGGCCTTATGTACAGCCTGTAGTTACGTAGGTATGTGCACATAAGCTATACTTTCTGGGCAAGATCAAATGACATTTGCAGTACATTTGCAGTGCAGTTGCATTTGACGTCACTGGCCGTAAAACAACCAAAACGCCCTCCTCATTAGACTGCATGGCAAGAAGGTAGTAATTTGTAAAAACAAAAAACTTGCCAGGTAGGAGGGGTGCAATATGCCGAATGATTTTTGCAAATCATCTCCCGAAGCTGCAGTTAAGAGCTCCACTCTCTCCCTGCAAACAGCCTGGACCTCCACTTTCCACCAGAGTGGTGCCTGCTGATGATGACCCACCGCTATATAAAAATGAGGGTTGAAACTGGTCCAGGCTGTTTGCAGGGAGAGAGTGAGCTCTTAACTGAGCTTCGGGAGGTGATTTGCATTTGGCAAAATAGTAATTTCTAGAAACGAAAGCAGCTCGGAACTTACGAAGTACTACTGACAGTGTGTCAACTGTCACTGTAGCACAGTTACTATGCCGAGCAGCTACGCGACCTGGAGTACAAGTGAGATCGTATTTTCCAGTCAGCTACCATTGAACTCCATTTTCTTTTGCCTTATGAAAGCCCTTAGTCACATGATTTTGGGACGTCAATGCAGCCGCTCTATATAATCAACTGGTATGTGTACATTACAAACTTAAGTTTGTCATTAGCGGTGGTTACGTTACACAATTTAACAGACTCTATTGTGTAGCTACCAGCAGGTGCATGTACGTATAGCAGTGGCACGAATTTTACAACAAATCACTAAGTATAATTAAGGGTGAGATAATGCACGAGCCAAAGGCGAATGCATTATCCACCTGAGACCAGATTGCGCTCAGTCATGTGATTGATTCTGAGGCATCAGATTTGTTGAGGGTCACGTGAGTAGCACTAAAAACAAACGTAATGCACACTGACATGGTATGGCTTTTTTACAGGGCGTTTATGTGAGTACTGAGGATTTCAAGAGCAGGGTCCGCGTTCTGGCATCTCAGTTCTCCCCCGGTTACGAAGACATCGTCTAATACGGCACTTTAGTCATACTGAATGACTGTACATTTGTAGCTAGCTATGGATTTGGACCATGCTTTATTGTGAAGTTATAATACAGTGCCAAATGAATGCTCACATAAATTTAATGCCCATGTTTTTTTGTGCTGACCTCAGTCTCCTAAAGGTTCTCCCATTCATGTAGCACTGGCTCAGGAAAGGTTTTACATCTCACTAGTAGACTATCACTCCGTCTTAGAGTTAATCCTCCGTGCCTGGGTTCAAGGCTACGAGGATAAATGTCACCGCATACCCATACCTTCACTAGACTGAATCTCTTCTAAATCCCCCTCTTCCGCGCCTGCATGGGTTCATGTTTCTTCGCCAGACTAGTGTGCAGCATGCATATGCGCATATAGATTATAATAGATAGGTCTTTGTGTTGTGCACGTGTGCAGTGGCAGGGGATCATTAAAATTTGACTGACTGACTGACTGACTGACCGACTGACTGAGCATGCATGCAAATACTCGTTCTGCATTGCACTCCATGCGCATTGCACTCGCTCACGCTCGCCCCACAATGCCATGCATTCCCTAGTAGTGAAGTACGAAGGTCGCGCGTCACTAGTCGAGTCTAGTCCCGCCCCACGAACATCCCACTTACTTCCGCCACACACCGTACATTAAAGTTTTGATATTACGGAGAACGAGACTACGGGTGTTGATTACAACGTTTTACCACTATTCCACGTTTACGATGTTGAGAATTGCGCGAACTGTGGGAGGGAAATGCTACCGGGGTATAGCAGCATTCTTCAAGCCAACTCTACATCCTGCTGCGAATACCAACTACACGGACAGGTAAATCAGGTCACCTACTGTAGCATGGCAGTGCCAATAGGATAGGACAGGATAGTTAATTTTAGACAGGTAGGTCCCATATGCATCAGCCTGGGACTGGTCTCCCTGGGAGTCCTGTTTAACGAAACACATTGTGCAAAACTATACTTCTAGCTACAAGGGAAAAAGGAACACAAAACAACAACAACAAAGAAATAACAAATAGGCTACACAAATATTGTACTTGCAATTTGACAATACAGCTAACCTCCCTTGGTGAAAATTTGTGTTGGATTGGCTTCATCTCTCAAGTCAGAGTGATTAAATTTGTCCTGCGTCACTGGTGTGTGTTGATAAGCCTATATTATATCATTCGCATTTGAACACATTATTATACTGGCATTGTTGGTGCATCCTATGATTGTGGTCGCCGAGAAGCTGTTATCTCCAAAAAACAGACGACAACCGCCATGTTGGTGTACCCATCTGTTTTCCCAAAAATGATGACAGTCAGCTGCAATGGGTCTATACTCCCCAGGCCCCGCGCATTCTCTAATAGTCGAAGTCTGTACAACTGTCGCCCAACGTTAGCTGCACACATGACAATTTCCTTGTGACCTTAGCTAACTCCCTGACTTCATAAGAAACTACTCATAGAAACAGAACCGAACAAGTCTTGTAAAGAGTTAACACCTATAGTTGGGGCGAACCGGAGCAAGCCGCACATTTGCGTGACTTCATTGCGCAGTGCATGTGTATGTTTGCTTGCTTGCTTGGATCTTGTACTTACCGTAAATTTTATATCAGCGTACATGTATTTCATTCACTAACATTCAAACGGTCTACAGTTTCACGGACGATGGCGGCAACAAAGACGGAGACCACTCGTGGACCTGCCTATTCATTGGCTAGAGCATTAAGCGAACATGAACATTTTGCCTCCTCGGTATTGACAACAAAGACAGAGACAGCTCGTGGACCTATTGCCGTGGCCGGCTGGTGACATACCTACTAGACAGCTCCTGACTCACAGTTGCTGTGATGGTGCACGAGTGTATGTTAGTGTCATAATTTCTGTGGCCTACTATGCTCATTGCCCAGTCTCATTCTGATAAGAGTTGCGAATGCAACTCCCTACATGTCCTGCACATGCATGCACTTTGCTCAGGCTCGCCCTCCAATGTCCAGCTGCATTCCACTAAATGAGGTTATGAGAGACCATATAATTATGGAATTGCAGGTAAAGAGTAAAGTGGATTTTTCAAATGCTATCCTATCTACTCAGGTCCATGTTGGTACAGTCCACAGCCAGGTGTGCATCATCAGAAGCCATCCAGCCACATCACGTTCCTCCCACAGTGGAGTGCACTGCTGGCGGAAGGAAACTGAAGGTACGTATGTGGTCTTGATCCAGACCACTCCCGTGTGCAGTAATTCATCACTTGTTTAATCACAGTACACGGGAAATCTATTTGTTGGAAATTTTGTGTATGTATAATATACTCGGACAGACTACCACACAAAGCAAATTAAACTATAGCACATAGCACAGCTTGCACTATACTAAAAAAGAACTTCGTAGCCTACTACTGATCAATCCAGTCACTCACTGTATGTAAGGCCTGGGTCAGGCCAATTTCTGGTGAAAAGTGATATGCTATATTCTTTTAGCAATTTCTCCAATAAGTTAGACTGTATCAAAACCAAACATATTTTATGGGTAGAAGTATGTCTAGTTCTTCATGAAAATTATATAATTTCTCTGGGATAGCGCTCACGTGAGCAAGGAGGACGCCACAAGTTGAGCCACACCCAGCCAAGTTTTTGGCCCAAGATACGCAAAACGTACACATCACGAACTCTAACTTTTAAGGTTGCATATTGAAAGACTCACTTGGTTCTATCTTTTGGACGCGTAGATTAGCCTAGCTCGCTCAGGAACATACCTAACCAAGCCAGCCAGGCGTGAGTTGGCCACCCCAGGTAGAACTTCAAACGTCAATAACGAACTTCAGCATCCATGAACGAGAAATCTACGCGGTAGACTAATAGAGCTACACAAGCTAAGACCTTCAAGGTACACAGAAACTCACTAGCTACTCGGGAAGTTTTGCGTATAATCGGTAACGCTCTACCACTGTCTCTATGCGGCCATTATCAAATGACAGTCACGTGAAAACTGCTGGGCACACCCTCAAAATAGTTATTGTGGGCGGAGTCTACACCACTTAAGATCAGGCAGCTGCATGGTACTCGATATAAGACACTACATTGATCGCAACAAGAAATGCACATAATGTACAATCGTAATAGCATGATTATAATACAGTTATAAGGCTGTGTGACAGGAGACTTGATTATTCTTTGGGCATACAGCTGCAAAGAGGAGAGATAATTGTAGTGTGACACCAACACAGCACTCCTACATTCATCTCAGGCCAAGACTTGCATGCAGTGAGTGAGGTTACACACAAAGCTTGCTGAACGTAGTACGTAGCTACATAGTCTCGGTACCGAGACTAGTAGCTAGCTACACTCAACACGTCACATGGTAAGTGTTTAATAGTCCTGCTACGCCATTAAATTCGCTCCCAAGATAGCATACTATGACTTACCATGTGTTCGGAGTTGCCTCGAACGTCTGCCTACTGTCAGAGCTCTGTCCTGCCCGTGTGAGAGTCTGGCCCGCGAGACAACACACAACACTCGTTTGTTCAACGGTCACATGACAGTCATGCGCTGAGTACGCCGCGCGCTGCAATATTGGTGGCGCGCGTTGGTGCGGGCTGGCCTATTTCGACCCAGGCCTTACGTACAGTGAGCAGTACACCACCAGAACTCCAACCCAAAAGTTACTACAATAGAAATGTCATTAAGAATTATTTAAATGCCAGTTTACAGTGCATTACGGGTTTTAATGCACAACAGCCGTTGGTCTTTTCATTATCTAGATAATGCACACTAAAGTGTGCATTAAATGATTTGATGCTCAGTCATGTGATCAATTCTGAGGCGTCTGATTCGTTGATGGTCACATGAGTAGCACTAAGGTAGTGGATATATTTTGCCACTGACATGCAAGGACTAGCTGGTTGCACTGACAAATTGGAACACAGAACAAGTTCCAGGTTTTGTACATACCACTGTTACAGTAACAGATGAAGTAATGCTTCAACGATCACCACAACCCCAACACTGGACCATTGCTTTACCCTCTCATTTTTTCCCCTTTGTCCATTCTTTCTCATATGCATTGTCAATCCATTTATCCATCTATAGAACTGTTTTGCAAGTTGAACCATGTATTATTATAGCCTATACGTTTCTGTTCCTCTCATGAAGGTATCCTGGCCAGATGAAGTGCTAAATGTTTTCCATTCAGTGTGGCTGAGACACAGCTGCACTTGCCCTACCTGCTGGGATGTCCTCACAAATCAGAAACTGGTGAGACCTCCAGATTTGATTGGAGATCCCACCGTTCACTCCATTGAAGTTTGTGGTAAGAGGCAATCCATGCAAGCATTACTTACACCAGGATAATCAGTTACACTTATGGTTACGGGATACTCGTGCGCTCGCCGAGTGAATTGTATTGGAAGTGCATGCTGAATTTTTGTAGCCGAAAATCTCTAGTGAGCATTTTTGTGCTGTCGCAAGCTGCAAGGCATGACAGAAGCTTTTACAGATACGCTAGCTGTATAGCTGTCCAAAAACGAGCAGTTAAGTTCACCAAAAAGCGGTATATATTAAGTGCTTTTCTCAAGCGAGACAGCAGATAAATTTGCCAAGAACAAAGCAATCAAGAAGCTTCCATCATGCCCTTTATATGCCCTTCATGACTATTTTATCACCGTTGACCAGTTCTAATTTGAGTTCCACGATTTTATTTTTGGTTACAAAATTTAGCATGCACTTCCAATACACTTCGCGTGAGTATCCCGTAACCTTAAGCATCCATTATTTGAAATGGAATTAACCTGATGGTATAGATAGTTCGTAGGTTTGAGTTGGAGGGGTTGGCAATATGCAATTCACATCCACGCAAAAGTGTTAACAGAGATGTTAGTATTTTAGGGATGTACAACCCTTTTACTAGCTGTTAGCTATTTGGAGTGAATTTTCTGTGGCTGAGTTATATACAGTGTTTCCATACTTGCATGAAGTTGCATCTCCTGATCTTGTGGGCGTTTCTTTGAAAATCAGGTCATGGTCATTTGTATGACCACTTGTGAAGCTTACAATCAAGTACTTTGACATCACGTAGCCATGCGATCCCCTAGCAACGCACCATGCAATCCCCTAGCAACGCACCATGCATCACTTGTTAACACACCCAGCTGGGATGTTGGGGATTCAAGTTACCGTATGACGGGTTATTTTCGTGGGTGGAAATTTTCGTGAAATGCTTGATAAGGTCTTCAGAATTAATTTTCGTGGTTCTAATTTTCGTGGCACCCGCCTTCACGTTATCGTCGCAGATGACGTAAGATGAAAAATTAGAACTGCATAATGTACAATATGTAATTTCTCCATGCATGCCTGTCAGAGTCCCAAGACGGTACTGGCAGCCTGCGCATCAGCTGGTCTTATAGTAATGGGAGTGAACACGAGGGAGAAATTGACCTCGCATGGCTCAGAAAAAACAGCTACTCTCTTGCTACCATCAGGGAAAGGCAGCAGAGGAGCACACCACTAGCCACAGTAAGCACCACATCAAAACTTGTAACTGTTGTCCTTCTTGTCAGTGGTAACTAGATTTAGCCTCATTCCCAGGCCTACCCCATTTTTTCTGTTCTTCGGTTAGTGTTGACAGATGCAGAAGAGCGGCGTGGCGAAAAACAGGGAAGACCTGGTCAAGTGGACGTAGGAGGGTGTGGCCCAACCGCAAATAAGTTTAAAAACCGCTGACGAAGTTGTGTACATCATCTGAGAGTCTCGACAAGCCACGGAGCGTTCAAACCGATCCGACTGGATGATGAACAGCCTTCAGGACCTGCTGAAACGACTATGCCCCCCCCCCCCCCTACGTCCACCTTGCGTCCACCTGACGTCACTCATGTGATCAATGATACCAGGCCTTCCCCGTTCTTCGCCGCTCTTCAGCATCCATGCATTATTGTCAACACAAACCGAAGAACAGAAAGAATGGGGTTAGCCTGGGAATGAGGCTAGCAGATTTAACCTCATTCCCAGGCTCCTCCCGGAGCCTGGGAATGAGGCTAAGCTAGATCCTGGTTGAAGCAATTGTGGTGTGAATTTATTTGCACTATGTTGTCTGTTGGCAAGAAAGTATGTATGCATCCTCACATTTCATTGGGAAGGTATCTGTGGGTCCTAACAACAGCCCCGAGAATATTCGACGGCTGAACATCGTGATGACATATAAGTACGTTACTACCCAGAAGTCGTGCATATGTTCGTGAATGTGAAATTGCCTTGCGATCATACCTGAGACTGATCGTAAGCTAGTAAGACTTGAGAAGCTGCCAGAGTTAACTCAGAGTATAAGAATTACTGCCACAACATTGGTTGCAACAGTAAAAATTAAATGTGCCATTTTTTTGCACAATCGAAAAATTGGCATTATTTTACGAAGTGGAGTGATTATATTACAAATATTGTGGTGCTAACTCATTCTTAACAGTGTGCCTATTTTTAGCCTTTTTCCAATGCCTTCCCCATCTCCATGCAGTCTTTGATTGCTGGGTTTATTCCCATTTGGTCAATTCCCTTTTTGTCAATTCCCACTTCGTCAACTTCACTTTGTCAACTTCTCACTTTGTCAACTCCCACTTTGACCCAAGTGGGAATTGACAAAGTGAGAAGTTGACAAAGTGGGAATCTGGTCAATTCCCATTTGGTCAATTCCCACTTCACTTCGTCAATTCCCACTTTGTCAATTTCTCACTTTGTCCCACTTGGTCACAAAGTGGGAATTGACAAGGTGAGAAGTTGACAAAGTGGGAATTGACGAAGTGAAGTGGGAATTGACCAAATGGGACTCAACCAATGGGAAGACACCGTGTGCTGCTTGTGATGTCAGGTAGACAGAGGGCAGACATGCGAGTGGTTGGTGGCTGGCTGTAATAATATTCCTGGCATCCTCAATAACAATGCTGCCTTGTGGCCTGGCCTCCAGCCCTTGGACAGACGTTACTACAAAATGCTTCGCAATCCTTCATCAGGCACTGCTCCCTGTTTGTCTACTTTCTCTCTACCCGATGTAACAAGCCTTCCCCCTTCACTTTTGCAAGTGGTTGGAAGTGCATGGCAAAGGCCTAGGAACGAAGCTAGCTTACTGCAGTGGAAATATATGAGGCAATGCACTGCAGATGCAGTATCTATAATAATTCTCCAGCAGAAGTACCCAAAGTTTTATAGCTGAGTAGCTACGTATGTATATGAAAGGATGTTCCCTCGGTACGTCCTTTTATAATGTCTACTGTAAGATATTGCCCAATAATTAAGGAAAGTCTGGTGGGTACATATTATTACCCCATGCACATGCGCAGCAGGGGTAGAGTGATCGGTTTGTCTGTCAGTCTGTCTGTCTATCCGTGAGCAAGCGGTTTGACCAGTGAAGGCCTTGTTGAAGGCTTATTTCAGGATAGAAGTGTCAGAATTCAGAAAAGACTAGCGTCTACATAACTCACAGACCAGAGATCCACTTGAGAGGCTGAATAAAGTTGTGTGAATCAACAATTAGCTGTGTTCTAGTTTATACAACTTGACCACACCTGTTTCTAACATTACTGCCACGACTTACTGTATCTTATTCTGCATTGCAATGCATGCTGTAGGCCCTAGCTATCTCATCGTGCATGCTGTATTAAAATGCTTGAATGATCAGCAGTTAAAAAGTCGCGCACGGGGTACGTGCTATGCTGAGCACCTCTAGTTTTGACAATGAAATGCATGAGCTTGGTACAGTATGAATAGTGTAGAGCAGCTTAGGGGTTTTGATTGCATTAGTGTGGTAGCTAGCACATTGCACACCAAGTTCGGAGCATGCATAGTAAATCAAGGAAGTGAATCTGTTGTCCTGCAGACCGCAATGCCTCAACTCAGCTGCTCTGAGGTGCTGAAAGGAGAGGAAGGAGTATGGAAGTGAGTGTCTATTACCAGTAGCAATGCATTCCTCATATGCTATGTTGGCTAATAGGGGCACAGTGTGTCTGAACGGTACACTATCATTGAAAAGGCCTGAGCTTGGTTAAGCCAGTTACAAGCATTTCAAATGCTATCCCATGACACTCAAGACCTGGCCCAGTCTGGATATCATCGCCTTCCTATGTAGTTGGGATGCATACAATGTTTGCCAGGTGAGAAATATATACACGGCTTTTGAAACTTTGAGGGGCACTTTAGAGACAAGCACTCAAATGGCCTCTTAATGGTGGAAGGACAGAAGTTCAAATGCGTAGGCAAGCTTAAGCTGAATGAAGCATTGAGCTCTGTCCAATCCCAACCTGACTTGGTCGAGGCCATTATGAGTATCATTGTCATTTTCAAATATGGTTCATGAATGTCATTCACAACCTACTTACTGTGCATTGGAGGGTATGACCGGGCCCTATACTGTTGGTACCTGTGAAGCAAACTTTGGGTACGTAGCCAAGCATATGCATGACACCATCTGACCTAGTCTCGGTCCCAGACCCAAACCCACCCCAGCACGGATCGCATCTAGTATGCACGCATCTAGTATAGTATCCCCGTGCGTGATACTGGAAGCGATCCGCGCTGGGGTTGGTTTGGGTCTGGGGCCGAGACTACATCTGACCCTAAGAGCCAACAGAACCTTCATGAATATCATTGAATAGCTAGCTTTAATACTAGTTGCCTCCCATTAACCCTTTAGCAACCAATGTTGCATATGATTATATAGAGAGACTTTCAACTTCATGATGTCACTTCCAGTGATGCATGTCCTTTGGAAGATAGGTTCTGTTGGGTTCACCAAAAACAGCATTGCCATTTCTGTTGTTTTAGTGAAAAAATTGTTCTGGTATGGCCTCCATTCCACTGTCGAAGGATTTTTCAGCTAGAGCAAGTTAGTATTGCCTGATCAACTTCATCGGTACTCATTAATGAGTGGGTGTGGTTATAGTCACAAATGTACTTAGGTTGGCTAACTGCAGTTAGGGTATGTATAAGTTAACTACACGTTTGAATATTTAAGACTGACCTCCAAGTAGTCACCATGTAATTACATCATAGCACTAAGTACTATAACTCCACTATACTTTATTGTAGGCGAACTAGCTATGAACTGTCAGTCAGCAAATCCTGGGGTCACTATGATAACATTCTTTGGTGGTTACATGTAGACAATGTAGTATCCAGCAGTATTTTTCACACTTATAATGGCCATGCGTACTTTTAAGAGGCCACTTGAATGCTTGTCACAAAGTAGGTCGAGTGCTTCTCACCGAGTAGGAATGCTTGTCACAAAGTAGGAATGCTCATTGTATCTGTATGCTTGGTTTGGGGTTTTGTAGCTTCTTTTGGCCATTATCCCACTAGTACATCAGTACGGTAAATTTTCATTGGCTGCATTGCCACCCATAAATTTGATTCTGCGAATTTCTGCCATATGCATTATTCAGACAACTAAAGGTCAAAGGTCAGACCTGGCCGTTGTGCATGTGCAGCCCACCTGCAAATGCATGTTGCGCGTTCTTTGCTTGTGATTGTCACGTTGAAGGAGCTTATACTGAATCTTTGTCAATCTCTCATCTGGTGGCTCACTACCGCTAGGAGGATTTTCTACCAACGTAATTTGTTATTGTCTGGATCTGTTGTGACTTGCCATCATGGAGGTGTAGCTATGTAGCTACAGTGCAGAACACGTATCCTCAGAACATTACTGACCGGAATGGTGTGTGAGGCTGAAGTTTAATTTTCTGTGCATGATACTGTATGTAGAAGGTGGATCCTTTTTAAGCTAGTATGTGACCTATAGACTATCATCAAGCTCTCTGATGGAAGGTATAATAGCCAGCTAGCCTCATTCCCAGGCCCACACCCAGCTCAGGGTATGTTTGTGAGCTTGCCAACGGGCAGTAGAAAGTTTGAATGCCCATATGATTGTTCCAGAGACTCAAAGATGGCAGGGATCTTCTTTCCTGGCATTTGGAACCTCTAAAGACAACAAAATGTTTTAGTACGGCGATGACAAGCAGTTCCACACTTGATGTGACATCACATATTACAAATGAAAGGGGAATGGGGGAAGGGAAGGGGTGGGGAGAACAAGAGGGATGGGAATGAAGGGAGAAGAGAAGAGAGAATGAGATACTGCACTACTACTTGTGACATTAATTTTATCATGGACGTCATATTTATATGTATTGCATTCATTCCTTGTTAAGGTGGATGCGACACCTGAATGAGAATGGAGTGTGTTTACTTACTGACATTCCTACACAACTTGGGCAAATAAAGAAGGTAGGTTAAGCTTCAGCTTGCACTTTACGTAGCATAGTTCATGGTTCATGGAAACAGATGCAAAGGAATGGACACGGAAAGCCTATATTCATGTAGCTATCTCTGTGCTTCACTAAATTAGTTAGCTATAATTATATTATACAGCAACCTCTAGAGGTCAAAGCTCACATTAAACTCAAAGCTGCAGGGTATAAGAAGCTATGCGTATTCATATGCATAATTATGCATGTATGGCTGCTACATATGCATGTGAATATGGTAGCAAGCAATTTTGAGTTTCTGTCAAAGCTTTTTGCATCGTTACCTTGAACAGCTCATAGCTAACACATTGTGGTAGCGTACGGTTCCCTATTATGGTCACTTACGTGTATTCGCGATTCCTGACGACTGGTAGATTCCCGTATTCTTGCACATGCACAGTATAACTAAGGAAACGTAGTGCACAAAAAAAAGTTGGTGTCAGCATTTTTGGTCTGAAAGAACTGGAAGTTTAATTATTTATTTTACTATACTTGCTGTTATAAATTTGATAACGCAGTACAACAATATATTAAAATATGCTCCTGTGGTGGCTCAGCATGTCCTAGGACCATGAAATCTTCACCATCTGTCTAGTAGCGTTGGGGGTCAATGCAGGGTTAAAGTTTTAAAGAATTAACCCCTTGGTTCCCTGGTTAGCATGGGGTGGCCATAATAGGGGCCGGTCCCCTATTATGGCCACCATGAATGTCGAGTACTAGACCCCTCAGCTTTGTTCGCTCAGACCTAGATACGGAACGATGTTGCTGCCTGTAGGACGACAAAGGTTGGTTGCAAGTATATGTATGCAGACCCGTGGGTATACTGTGTGAACGCATGTGTAGATAATATAGTGAAAATGTGAAAGGGACCATACGCTTACAACTACAAGCAAGTTATGGTACTTAAGGTCACTATTATTTGCGGGTATTAATTTTTAGCGAATTTTAGCGAATTCGAAAAAATCACAAAATTTTGAACCTGCAAACAATAATAGTATTAGCAGTATGTGACTAGCCTCTGTCAGTTTGTTTACATAAAACAATGAGATAATGTTATTCATTACAGTATTTCATACCTTGCGCCAAATATAACGAAGGGAAATTGTTTCTCATGAATTTTGACTTGCTGCTGATGTATTATGCAAGGAGGCACGAAGCAATATCACGAAATTGGGCATAAAACGGAGGTTATGCATACTTACAGAATGATCATCTTGGCTGAACCAGTAAGGTTTTGTACATCTAGCTAACAATATACACAGATCGCCGAATATCTCTTCGTCACGACCTAGCAAGTACTGTGTACTAGTGCTGGAGAATTTTTGAGGGTTGGGCTACCGTCTGCCTCTCAGTAATTTGGCGCAAAAGCGCTTGAACAGTGAGTCTAATTGCCTAGGTCCAAATGCCTTGAGGCATTTTACTTTCCTGTTCTAGGTGTTCATACTTTTTCATGTGGTGTTGGAATGTTGGAATGCAACTTGTTTCGGATTGATATCTGTTATAGTTCCTGAGATATATAGCAGCAAAGTTACCAGCAAAAAATTTAGTCGAATAGTATATCGTAACCTTAATTGGAGCGAGTCACAGGCTAGCCGCCTACAAAGCGATCTGCGATGGTAGTTAGCTGTATAGTAAGAATCAGAGGCTATCTACGAGATGAGAGCAAGACCTGAGACATCATTCTGAAAAGTGAGTTTGTCCTACCTGTTGCACTATAGCCTTTAGTTACCAGCAGACTGAGCAGCGCGGTTGCCTCTTGAACGGGATAGTTACCAGCGCTGAAGAACACTAAAATTAATACTCGCCAAATCCGCTGCATGCCCAATTTGCTAAACTTACAGTGCTCCAGAGCAAGAGAGTCAACTTCTTAAAATCTTCGTACAGTGCATTTTTGAGCTCTAAAGTACTGTATTATGTACATAACTTTCGATTTTAAGTAAAAATATAAGGTTTGAAAGAAAGTGATTTTTTACTATATATGGCAGTACAGAAACCATACAAGTGCTCAGCCAGTTTTAGGGGTTTTGATGGAATTTTGACACAAAAATCTCCATATCTTCAGACCAAAAAGGAACTAGGGGTTGAAATTTGCAATGTAACTTCATCAGGGCATTGCCTATACACTATTCAAATTTGGAATCTTAACTAGTAACCATCAGTGAGTTTGTAACTAAACACTTTTACACCTTTAAAACAGGCGTTTTGCTGAATATTTAAGACACCATTTACAGTTGAGCTTTCAAACTACTTTCATTTGTGTATCTTTGGGTGGAGTATCTTCAATTCAATTTACAGCTCTTAACTAGCATGGGCTGAAGAGATCACAACTAAAAAGTGTGTTTCATAAATTTCATGTTTACAAAGCCATACAAGGGCACTAGTAGTATACGGCATCCCATAAATTAAGATATAGATTCTGCAATCATCTCTCCATTCACGTACCAAGTTTTGAAACTTAATATGCATCTGGCTTCAAGTTATAGAACTTTATATAAAAACTGACAAAGTTGACTCTCTTGCTCTGGAGCACTGTAGTACCCGCAAATAACAGTGACCTTATAAGGTAGTATCACAGTTTAGCATGGTCTGACAAGCAAGATGTGTTCTGCACATGAAGATGCTCGACCTCTGGAGAACATGGTATGACTAATTAATAAGCAGTGAAAAACATGGACATTTCCAAATCCACGTTGCATTCCAGTTTTGCACTTGCTTTTGTGTACATGTAGTTGCTCTTCATGATCGTCACATGACATGGATGACAATTATATGAACTGTATGCAGTACTCTAGCTAGCAATGTCTAGTTTGCTGGTGAAGAAGAATACATTGTCCTTGATCCATAAACACACTGCAGGTCACACATAAGGCAAAGCTAATTCCAAGAGAGGTTTTCTTCGGATTGGTAAAGTGGCTTACCTGTCTGTTATGTATATTTGTTGGCACGATTTTGTCATTGCGGTCCTAACCCTTGGTAGATTTCCAGTTTTGCAAGGATCTCAATATTGCTTTTCGGCCTGAGTCAGCATTAAACCGTTGCTATGGTAAATCCATGCACCCACAGTGCATTAGCGTGAGGCAATGAATGGGGGATCTATTCTCATGATATGTGTATGTACATATGTACGCTCCAGTCTCTGTCATCAGATCGAATGCACATCATATGCGGAGTGTGCAAGACTCCGAATATGCGCGTCATTATCCAGAAAAGCGAGGAGGCAACTGCCTCCCTTGCCTCAATGCTAGCTATGCTAGCTATGCTCATGGTCTATTGCCATATAGGCATGCTATGATATCTTGCTCACCCAAAGTTATATACACAACCACCATCTGGTGAGCTGAAGGAGACAGGGTATAGGGCTGGTTGACTGGGTGGGGGTTGTACCATTGTAGATTGGGTAGGACGTTTCCATCGCCACATACTGCCCACAGAGAGGGGTCCTGCTATCATACATAATCCGTTTGAAATGATTGTGTGTTTGTAAACTCCCTGTGGTCAGCATATTTCCTGTGCCTATGTTATTGGACATTTAATTTTCATGTTTACTCACACCTGCACTCAGATGCTGATATTCAGCTTACGGTTCATGTCATCTCTAGTGATTAGTCTTTACAGTTACTATACTTACTACTGTAACTTGCCTTTTGTGATATCTGTGTATGGTAGACCTATATAGAGCAGGCGTGATGCTATACACTCTTGTTATGCACACACACACACACACACACACACACACACACACCATAAAGCTGTATGATGTCATTTCAGTGGACAAACCTATAGATCTAGCAGTTACCTCTGCAGCATTGCCACTACACAGTGACCTACCGTACTTTGAGAGTCCACCTGGATTGCAGATCCTACACTGTATCAGGTGCATCATGCAAGGACAGATTAACTACTCTGTACTATATAAGTATCACCATAGTACCAAGCTATACCGGAAAATATCACGAGTTTGTTGCCGTAGTATTGTTACAAGTACGAAGCATGAGTAACATTGCCGAAGGCGACAAACGAGTGATATGTTCCCAGTATAGCTTGGCACTATGGTGATACTGATTTTATCATACAAACCTGGAATTTCATTGCACGTTCCTCTACCAATAAACGTAGCGAATGCGCGTTACCATAGCTTGCTTGGCGACAATATTCTGGTTACCAACCTTTCGCGTTAGTATGCATGGCAAGCTACAAACGCTTGGGCGAGAAGGCCTGCGTACCAAGCCCAAGGCGGAGCCACGCCGATAACTGGCAGTTGTACGGTCCATTTCAAACGGGATGCCCGAGAATACGAACGAGTTCAACCTCGACTTCCGGAAGTATCGAGATGTAAGTCAACCCTCTTCAGGAGCCCAAAAGGTAGTCTAGTCTCGGACATGAAATTCACAGATTTGCTGTAGCGCACGTGACTTACTGTACATAATACGGATTTCTTGCGTGACCTACAGTATAATACGGATTTTTCACGTGACCTACAGTATGTTTTTATCAACTGCGCTTGCGTACCAGGCTTTCCCATTGACTGCTGTACATTATTCAAACGTAGGTGTATGATAATATATAGTACTGTGATTAAACATGACAGCATCTTCCTATCCAGTAATACACAAGTTCTCTTGCTGCAGGAACGATGCATGTGTTGAAGGGGGTAAGAGTGTGCTGCTTGATGCTTTTGCTGTGGTAGAGGAACTGAGGGAGAAGCACCCACAGCACTTTGCCACCCTCTCCCGAATCCCTGCAACCTTTGAGAGAACCCATCCCATGAAGTTAGTACAGTTTTGGAAAATGAACGGTACACCTACGTACATGACAGAAAAAAAACCCAACAATTTAGTTACCGTAAGCATGCTAGGTCATGCCCGTCACCAAAAATAAAATTCAAAAGAGCATGAAAGTGTGTTCTCCAAGCTTGATTAAAATCCATGTTGGTTGTGTTTATGTGAATTTGGGGGGGGGGGGGGGGGGGGGGGGGGGGGGGAATTTGGTTGACTAGAACTCACAAAAGAGAGAAATGGCACAGACACACCCTCCAACACACAGAATAATACTACATAGGCTGTTAATGATATTCATGATCTACAAAATAAGACAGATTACAGCCCTCATCGCAGTCACGGTCAGGGTATGGTTGGACAGAGGTTCGGTGCTCAGTTCAGCCATAGCTTGCTTATTCTGAACTTTTGCCCCACATTTCTGTTCTTTCTCTCGTCTCATTAATTATTAACTCTTTAGGGCCCAATTTCTTTCACTAGGTCATTTTCAGTCTATAGAACACTTAAACATACCCTAATTTCTGTTACCTGGCATTGCTGGGCTCGAAACTGCTCACACAGGTAATTTCAGCTATATAATATACTGGTACTAAGCGTATATGTGACTTAACCATGCCCACCAATTAATGGACTTGCAATCAAGTCTCCTGAGAAATGGCAACCTGCTGTAGCTGAAAAATGGGCGATGTATGCTGGAAATGGAGGCCCTACAAAGCCAGACGGCTACTTTCTGACCCCATTTATGCCAAAAACGATGGAAATGGCCCTCCCAGTGCCGACCAAGACCTTTCTACCGCTGAGCCCATACACGGCCATGCTGTTTGCACCCTCCAGGTGTACCCACCCACCTCCCCCTGTCCCACCCTTTCTGCTGTCGCAGAACCTATCTCCCAAGGACATTGCCGGAAGTCACATGATGAAGCTCAAAGTATTATGACGACATTTGGCGCTATGGGCCCTAAAGGGTTAACTTAAATTGAGAGGCACTATATTTCAACTACTTGAGAATTGTTACTGGTGAAAGGGTTAACTACGTATTCATTTCTACCCTCTACACACATGCCACTTGCAGGGACAACCCAGTTAGTTTCAGGTACCAGAGACCTCATATTTCTGTAGACAGATACAGTACAAAGGTGAGTTCATTTAAAGCGGTCAATGGTGCCTCTAACTACTGTACCCGTAATGTAAGTAAAACTGGAACTTGCCCGCAGGTAGCCTTAGAGCTACGTATGGGTTTGGCTGCTCAAAAAACTGTTGACTTCTAAACAGCCCCTGAATGCTTACTGTCAATGACCTACCTTCACCAGTGCCTGCTACTACAACACACACTCACATA
Source organism: Axinella damicornis (assembly GCA_963931865.1). NCBI lineage: Eukaryota > Metazoa > Porifera > Demospongiae > Axinellida > Axinellidae > Axinella > Axinella damicornis. Next base: position 7,515,467 of record OZ007518.1, on the reverse strand, counting down.
CACTGCAACTCTAGCCTCATGAACAGCCATCACAGTGACATAGGCGATTTTGTGCCACGTGATGCCCAGACTTGGATTAGAGACGATATAGACCACTACTACACTAACTCACTTCAACGATTTTGCAAAAGGTTCATTCAGAATATGCGTGAGGAAATTTTTTACAATGATGCAATGGGAAATGACAAAACAGGAAATAACAACGTACAGAACTACGCATATAACATACCGCCGGCCTAAGACCTAGAGGGTCTTACAATCACATGTGAAAATGTACAATCAATTAAAAAAAGGGGATCAGAGAATAAGGCGACAAATGTTCTAAATTTAGTCATTCAGTTTCGTTAGGCAAAAGCAAGGCAATCTTGGTCACAGGTCTTCTGTAGACTCCAGATTGAGTCTTGACATCAACAACACGCACCAAATGATCTTCACCATGGAAAGTTTTGACAACTCTTCCTAGAGGTCACCTGGTTGGAACCAGATTAGCATCTTGCAAAATAACAATGTCATTGACTTGGATGTTTCTTGAAGGCTTGTGCCATTTGTTGTAGGCTCTGAGACTTGTGAGGTATTCTTGACGCCATCTCTCCCAAAACTGTCGAATCAGATTCTGACACAAATCCCAGCGACGTAACAGAGACACGGGTCGATAAGAAAATGATGGATCAGGGAGTGACTCTATGGGTCTTCCGATTAGGAAATGGCCAAGTGTCAACACATCTATTCCATCATCGTCACATGGTAAGGCAACAAGCGGCCGTCTGTTCATACATGCTTTAATTTGAGTCAAAGTAGTAGAACACTCCTCAAAGGTAAGCTTCACATCAGACACGACACGCTTGAGATGATATTTCATACTCCTCACCGCTGACTCCCACAATCCTCCGAAGTGAGGTGCCCTTTCAGGTATAAACTTCCATTCTATGTGTTGAGTTGTACAAAATTCAGAAATGTCCTTCTGTGCCATCTGAGTGTTTAGAAACTTCACTAGTTCTTTGAGATCGCTCTGCGATCTCAAAGAACTAGTGAAGTTCTGCCAGAATCAAGTTGCTCATGCTCTTCGTACTAGAGATTTTTGGTTAGAGAAATTAAGTATACATTGCCAATACATTTCACACATCACAAGCACAAGTATTAATTCCGTAACCTTAACTTCCAACCAGGCCCATTATTTTGCAAATATGCCATATACATCGACATGCAATCATCAGAGTCTGTGGTTAGATATATTATACGTACCATTCAAATGACCAAATAGTGCCAGTGGATAGGTTGATTATACGTGACATTTTGCCCACAGGTTACAGGCATTTTCTGGAACCCAGCAAGTGAAGGCCCATTGTTTCTTCCTGAGGTACATCAATTGTTGAAACGTAGTTTAATGCATATGAAATTTTCGTTGTAAGAATACGTCATAAACCACGAAAATATTCTACATGAAATAAATTTTACGTGAACAAATAGCTGGTCATTTTGTGAGATGGCTCTTTATAGATACCTGCGTAGATACCTGCAACCGAGGGACAGCCTCCGTAGGAAAGGCGAGCAGCACGCAATACTTTCTCGGTAAGTGTCCTGTATAAATTGCTTCGTTCTTTACTGCGAGAGCGTACCTGTCTGTAAGTTCCTCGGTTCTTTCATACACGAGTCCTTCGCTGCTTCCCAAGTTTCCTGATGAACGTGGTAGCCTCGAATGCAGTAAGCCCTTTCGTACTTTGACAGGCTCCATCTTTTTCTGCACGTGTCTGATAAGCTGCTGTAAAAAAATTTTCATGGGCAATCCAAAATTTTACAACACGAAAATTCCAGATGTACGATGTGACCTTCCCTTGCCTTGATCTTACTTCTCCTTTCTTTCTTGAAACACACGTACAGGAAGATGTTGAAGCTTACTATGAGGCCTACCTCTGTCTGACAATGATGTTTGCTGCTTCAGACCTGAAGGTAGGGCTTATCATCTATAGAGTCGGTAGACTCTATATGTACGTACATGTATGGACACAGAGCAGGCACATAGTATACAAGTGTAAAAAACATAAAAATGTATGGAGATGTAGGGATAGCAGAACAGCAAAAAGTAGGAAAACAAGCAGGGATGATGGCATAAAACAATTCAGTATACAACCCCATCTTACATAGATCTTTCCACATAATATATGTATAATGAGAAAAGTATGTAGGGTGTTGTATACTGAACTGTTTTATGCCATCATCCCTGCTTGTTTTCTTACTCTTTGCTGTTCTGCTATCACTACATCTCCATACATTTTTAATGTCTTTTACACTTGTTTACCTCATTTTTGTAGCAGCATACTTGATAGCATTCCCTCTGCACGCAGTGCACAATTTTGAGTTCAAAGTTTTAAGTTGCTCTACGCATGTGCACATATGAAGAAAATGGCGTTGCACATGAAGCCATAGTTATTGAGTGGGCGGTTTCAAGCGCCTCGTGAGACTTCGAAGTAGTCTCGTTCCCAGACCCTCCCGAAACTGGAAACGGGTCTGGCGTTCTGAGCAATATTTCTTGACGCATGGGGCGTGGTCACTCTGGGATTTTAAAGCTTAAATCAGATGGCAGAACGCGAATGACGTAGTCAGGCATGCTCTGACCAACCATCACTGCCCCGAGCGCAATCCAGTCGCTCTCGGACAGGGGAGCTACAAACTGTACGGAAAACGTGATGGTCTCTGACACAACTCTCTACTTCGAAGGTCTCTATGGCTAGCTGGTAACTAACTGGTCGCACTCAATACAGTTCACACATTGCCATGCCTTGCGCCTAGCAGAGCTGGCTTATGTCATCACCATTACGTCATTGTTGTCGAGGATCAAATCGCCAAAATTAAAATTCACCAACTTTTAAAAATTTGGCTGAAAACGAATGCCAACCACACCGCTATACGGTATTGGAATTGGCCATCACTATAGCCTTCTAATTTTTCTGAGAAACGTTTTTGCGTCTAGTATACGTAGTGTAGAAAAATGAATGCCTGGTTTGTATGCACTGAACAAGCATCACTTGCATATAGCTACGTAGGAATAGATTCAGTTAGCCTCGTTCCAAGTCCCACGCCCAGCTTCTCGTCGCTTGCAGTACGGCTTTACTGTACTGCAAGCGACGAAAAAGCTGGGCGTGGGACTGGGAACAAGGCTGAGATTCAGTGTGATAATAATGTGCCTGCGTGCGTGTGCTATTATGCGGGGTTGTACGTGCTGCTATTCAGATCTACCACCGACTGGAGCCTGGGGAAGCCATCACTTTCAACAACAGACGGTTCTTACACTCCAGGACTGCCTTCAAGACCAATGGCGGAAAGAGGCATTTGCAGGTACATGCAAGACATTTGCAGGTACATGCATGTGATATATTGTGTTGGGTAAAAAGGACAATGTACATAACAGGCCTAGGAAGCAAAAGGCAGAGAACGATGCAAACCCATGAACTGGCAGGCTTGTTATACACTTGGCCACCAGCTAGAATCTCCATGCTTAAGGTTACGGGATCCCTGCGCGCGGATACGCGCACTGTATACTTAATTAAGCGCTATTTCATAGATTTTTGTCACCAAAAATAAAGCCGTGTGATCCGACTTGGACTTGGAAGACCGTGTTGAAATAGGCACGAACAGTATAGAAAGGGCCGGACGAAGCGTTTTTGTAAATGCTGACGACCGTTCCGAAGTTATACGGCGCTGTCTTCCAAAGACGGGAATCAAGATGGCGGTTATTCGCACTCAAGGGTTGTTCTTTCGAAGACTAGCCACAAAACACTTTCGTCCCACCCTAGAGCTTCCTATGGCGTGTCTCCAAACAGTAGAATCGAGTTGCTGGCGGTCTTCACACTGGAGATTTTTGGTGAATAGTTTGCTGGAATTGATTTAACCAGCGTACAACGACTACAGTGTGAGCTGCTATAATGATGTTTAGTCTGCATGTTGACTACCCTCCCTGCTTTGTGTCGAGTAAGTTTGATTTCACTAGCTTACTTTCTGTGTGAGAAAAAGGGGGTTGAACAAATTGTCTGGCCACGCCCACCATGCGACGAGCCTGTAACCTTAAAGACCAGAAAAGTCTTACAGCAAAAGGGTGAAGCTACACACAATAATATGCTTCATGTTGTGTGCAACTGTATGGTATATGTATGCTATGGGCATAATATTTTTGTGTCTCTTGAATGGAACCTTGAGTTCTTCTGAGTTTACACTGCAGATTTTTTTTAGCGTTGAACCCAGTTACGACACTCTTACTCTCTGTAAATGAATGTGCCAGATGTATCGCAGGGGCACACTGTCAATTCGATAAACTTTTTTGCTGGTAAAATAGCAGCTTTATATCTCAGGACTTATAACAGATATCAATCCGAAGCAAGTACCTGGAGCAGGAAAGTAAAATGCCTCAAGGCATTTGGACCTACGTAGGCAATTAGACTCACGGTTCAAGCGCTTTTGTGCCAAATTACTGAGAGGCAGACAGGAGCCCAACCCTCAAAAATTCTCCAACACTAGTACACAGTACTTGCTAGGTCATGACGAAGAGATATATGGTGATCTGTGTATATTTTTAGCTATATGTACAAAAACGAACTGCATGGTTCAGCCAAGATGAGCATTCTGTAGGCATGCATAATCTCCGTTTTATGCCCCAATTTTGCTTCGTGCTACCCTGCAAAATACATCAGGCTACCCATGCAGCAAGTCAAAATCCATGAGAAACAATAATTTCCCTTGTTAAATTTTATGTAATACTGTAAGGTCTCATTGTTAATTGAGTTTGTAATGCCTTTACATGTACCGCTTCCACTCTGAATAACTTATCTATGTAAATAAACTGACAGCTGCCTCCTATTGTGCCTCGTACCTTAAGATGAGAGTGTTCTAGTTATACCATTGGGGTGTTCAGCATTCACGTCAGATATATAGCACGTACCCTCATATTTTCAATTGCAAACGCATTACAAAAAAATGGGGCACTATATCTGTCATGAATGGTTAACACCTCAAATTGTAACTAAAACACAGTGGCATTATGTTTATGATGTACGGTGACATGGCATGACTTTTTTGCAGGGTGTTTATGTGAATACCGAGGATTTCAAGAGCCGTGTCCGCATTCTGGCATCCCAGTTCTCTCCTGGCTATGAAGTTAAAAGTGTATTCGACGAAGACATCCTCTGATACAGATGTACTGATACTTTTTGTGAACTTGTAGAATGCACACTTACCTTCTGGCTGAAACAGTTTGTGGTTTGATGTTATAATAAGTAAATGAAAACAGGGCAGTCCCTGATAAAATCCTAGGCTGCCTTGGGTCAAAAATCAGTACGGTATGTGAATAGTGGTGTCTCTGGTTACTAATTAACAGTCTTCTGAAGCATCTCAGCATGCTGTGCCTCACAGTTGACAATAGCACAAGAAAATTCCAGTCCCACGCCCAGCTTTTCATCGCTTACACTGAAAGCGGCGTGCAGGCCTGAGAACGAGGCTAGAATGCATATTGACTGGGTAATAGAGGTTTCTGTTGTACACACACTGTTCAGATGGTATCTCAGGGGCAGCGGAAGCATTGGAGCTTTGTGCATGCTGGGCCTAAGTGCCAATGTAACAATGCAGCATGCAATTAGAGACATTGAGTTGGATGCCGATCAAGGTATATAGTGGAATGGTGACATGCTTCCATGGTAATGTCCACTTACCATGTTCGTTCCCAGGCCTGCGCGCCGCTTTCAGTGCAGTGACATGCTTCCATGGTAATCACGGTATTGATCCATGCCCACAACACCGTCCGTAGGGATCTCATTATATACAAACATAGATAATAAACTAGTTTATTATCTATGATACAAAGAATGAAGGATAATTGAGGTCATAATATTAATATGTAGCAGATTGCTAGAGACCTAGACTGCGAATCTACCTCATAATACTGTTGCAACTGGGGAATACATACTCTAGTGCTGCTATATCAACATGTACAATAATAAAAATAACAAAGGAAAAAAAGAACAACGCCTGAGACAGTTATGCATCCATGGTAACCATTGACATGAATGTAACAAAGTGGTCAATTAAGTTACTACATCATACTGCTGCGTTTCAAACGGAACTGAAGTCCCTTGCATGCATTCCTGCATTCACATTATAATACTGGTATTATTACATGTACAAGAGTGAAATTTAAAAATTGAGATGAAGGGATTACAGCAGAGAAACAAGAAAACAGTATATATTATAGTCTCAGTCCTGGACCGAGGCTCAGTTCACATGTACCATAGCTATTTATCTTGCCACATAAAGCATGATTTATAGTGAAAAAGATATGTAGGGGGTTATATACTCATCTGTTTTATGCTACCATCTCTACATTGTTTCCCTCCTTTTTGCTGTTCTGCTATCCCTTCATCTCCACACATTTTTAACGGAAACGGAAACGGAAACCTGCACGTGGTTGTACTAGTACGTACAACTGTACTTGCGTGCTGGTAGTGCCTATTCGCTGGACTGGACTGGACTTCTGAATCAGGCCTTGCGTTTGAACAGACAACTGGTGCGAATGACAGTGGGAGTTCGTTGTTTATGAGGTACGTATAATATTATGTTGTGTCACAATGTTCATGCGTCACGTATCTGTGTAAAAAAACCATGCATGCCATGGCACCGTTACTTCAGCTGCAGCGTGTAGGGCCCAACACTCTGTGGGGGATTCATAAGTGCAATATTCCGCACGGCTAAGCGCTGCTGGTTGAGTGACAATAGAATCTCTGCCTCAACAGCCTTGTGCACACAGAGTGGAATCAGGGCTAGCTCCTCTGCGTGGTCGGTACATTTCTGCTCAGGGCCAGGACAGGGTCCAGCAGTTCGGATGCTGTATTTGGGCCAAATTCAGGTCAACTTTTCAAAGTTGACCTGATTGGTTATCACTATTGTTTGTAGCCTCGTACCCAGGCCTTCAATCGCGGGGGGAAGGCCTGGTATACACTGTTTGCGCATGTGTTTAATTTAAATGTGAATATTACGTCAATTTTAATTGTGACGTTTGCGAATGGGTTGGGCTTAACCGATGACGTTGGCGTAAACACACCCGCGTATAGTCTCGGAACCAGAGACCAGACCCTTCATCTGGTTCCGAGACTAACCCGCGTACGCGTGCATGAGAGCGATCAAAGGGCTCACAACAAGCACACCACAGCTCTTTCCACTGTCTACAAGTCTCTTCTTGTAGCTAGACTCCATGAGGAAAGGGAGCGCAGGCTCTTGCCATAGCCAGTAGGTAGCTAGCCACACGAACACGTCGCTGCCTTCGTACACAGTTCTCATGGAGGAGCACTGCTCTTCTTTCACAGTCATCCGTGTCATTTTCAGCCTTCGCAAAGCATAGGTAAGAGCCTCAGAGAAACTACTACCACCGGAACTTTTGCACGCCATTGGCGTCGTTCGTTGCGGTTCTTCTAGGAATGTAAACGTGAACGTCATTCAACGTCATCGTTTCACGGAAGAATACCGAGATATCGTTTTCCAAGATTTTGGGGGAAATTAAGCGCATGCGCAAACAGTGTATACCAGGCCTTCCCCCCGCGATTGAAGGCCTGGGTACGAGGCTATATTGTTTGTAGCTCCACCGTTTATGTTTACAGTGATGTCACTTTGAACCCCGCCTACTCAATTACTTTGCTGCACCGCCGCTTTCTACCTATACTATTACACTAATGAAATGTGTCATGCGGAATTTGCGTGAGCAAAATCACTGGATTGTTTCTCGTCGAATAGGACCTTTATCGTCTGCCCAAAATTTTGGCCAGTGAGAATATTATTATAGTCGATATCTCCTTCCGATGAGCTGCTACTGGCAAATGTGCCGCACCCATTGCTCATTTTATCTTCCAGATATGACTTTCAGAAAATTGCCTCTAAACAGAGTTGGGAGGGTAGGTAGGAGAACTCTTGCTTCACATTCGGAACGGAGTTGTCATGTATCCAGGCAAGATTGACAGCAGGACATGCCTTCTTCCAATAGCTACTCTCTAGTTGCCTATACAGGTCATCAAGTTCATCCTGTATATATTGGTTTTGGTAGAAATTGAGGAGCTGGAGACTGGTGCAGCTGGAGGTACATGCCAATCCTTCCATCATCTATATTGTCATGCATCATCTTCCTATATCTCTTCTTTGAAAAGTTTATGCTGGACATATTCAACCTTCTGCACACTTGGAGGTAACCATGAGCAAGATATTTCTCTGCAATTTTGTATGCAAGATATTTCTCTGCATGTTTGTCTCCAGAACAAATAACAATGCTGCAGTACACTTAGTATTTTGCCCCACCCAGTTCATCCCTCTCTTTCCTATATAAACAGTGAAAGTATTATTGCTAATGACCACCCGGGGCATCCCCCAAGATTACCCTACCTGCAAGAAGTTCTAGTGTAGTTCCCTATAGGCCACAGTGGTGAGTAGTGTCAAGCTATAATCTATTTTAGGTGTTAAGGGTTATGATTATGATTGGCCAATGTGTTAGCTCCTTGAAATTGCACCCTGATGTTCGTGAGCTTTGTAATAGGCCAATTCATCTGAGTGTGTTATTGGCCATTTTTGCGTGGGCAGATCAAAGAAGCCGCACACTAGATCTCACCTTGTCAATGCACGGTGCTTTTACTAAGTGTGAAGAGTCCTTCAACTATAGGTGTGAAGAGTCCTTGAACTAGGTGTGAAGAGTCCTTTAACTAGGTGTAAAGAGTCCTTGAACAAGGTGTGGAGAGTCCTGTAACTAGGTGTGAAAAGTCCTTGAACTAGGCTTTAACAAAGTGCCAGGCAAGTAACAAAGCCATTCAAGTACATGCTCATCAGCAGTATAGCTAGAGTAGAGTTGCTTTAGAACTCACACTAGCTAAGAATCGGACTGCTGTTGTCAAGATTAGTTTCATGCCTCACTACGCAGGTGCTATTTCATCACATTGTAACCATCATACAATATTTGGATAAAGAGATAGTCCTTGATGCTGTAAATAATTCAGCATGTCTATAGTGTTGACTGTCTATGCTGTAGGAGCTCATGGTGGATCAGCCGAAGGGAGGGGAAAAAATCGGAAACTGAGTTTCACTGTGGCTCAGCAGTAATTAAGCATCTTGTGTGAGTGTGTGTGTGTGTGTGTGTGTGTGTGTGTGTGTGTGTGTGTGTGGAGGGGGGCTTGAGTCATCATCCTTCATTCGCCTTTTGCTGCCACGAAGCTAGAATGCTTGCATCATCTACAAGCTACATGCCATCGGGGTAGGGATTTTCAGCATAGAGACCAGTTCTCCGTTCACTGAAATTCTTAAGCACCCAGCACATATTACTTCGGTGCTGTCTGGGTGTATTCTTCAATCATTTTGGCAGGGCTGCCAAATCTTCGATGCTTGAGGGACACTGAAAGTCATCGTCGCTCAGCAATTTGCAACCACCAACTGCAGCCATACTCAGATTCACCTAGCCACGTTTGAATTGAAACTTGTTTGTTTGATGTCGTGCTTACGTAGCAACAGCAATATTCAACATCATTTGCTTGGCAACTGGTGACACAAAACAAATATCACTCCCACTCGGGATGTATCCGCAATAACCCGATGGCAAAGCACCGTTGGGTCGTCACATAATCCCTCGTACGTAGATGTGATGTAAGTGTTAGCTACTAGGAAGTGGCTTTTAGTGCAGAATTTAGGGATGGAATGGGCCTGAGAATGTGTAACCCCTTGTTTATTGAGAAGTTGAATATGATAGGCCATCACTAATTCCTTTGAGAAGCATTTTGCTTTCTGTATATGTATGTGTTATGAAGACTATAATTTTCCATTGCAGCGACCATAGCTAGTTCCACTTGCAGGATGAAGGATTGTGATTCTGTTGTGTTCTTCAAACCAGCTATTGTACAGTCATTAATGTGAAAGTGTTGAGTAATAGCTAGGTGCTAATAAGGGAAATGTTAGGTGCAAATGACATGTATTGTACATTGTTCGTACTACAACTTCCCTGTTGGTTGGATAAACATTGGAGTGGAATTTATGAATAGCGGCTACCATATTTTTCTCGTGCGTCATGAACCTATATAGTTGATTCTGCTGCACATGGCCTTATCCAGTTTTCCAAATCTACCCAGGAAAACCTGTAGAAACGGGACTGGGCGGCCGCCATAACCGTCAGATCTGCTCCATATGTCAGCACCATCCGCTCCACTGTTCAAGTCTGTGGTGGGAACACTTGAAGTTTTGTGTTCAGCAATTCTGCTGCTTAGAGGAGTGCCCCTGCACGGGAAATTGTTCAAAGTGAAATGTTCCCACCATTGGCTCAAACAGGCAAGCAGACTGTATGATCACGAACAACTACGGTGCCTGCATGTCCAGTCCTGTACTTACATGTACAGGTAGCTAGTTTTCCCATTCTGCTCTTATGTTGATGCTAGTCTTGAACTAGCCTACAGAGCCATTCAGCTACACTATGACACAGTAACAGAATCTCTGTTGTCAGTAATTGCATAATTATGCTCTTTTCTTCCCTTATCATTGACACCCGCAAGCTAGACCTGTAATCACCCATGACCCCTCCCTTAACTCTATCACTGATCGATCTGGTCTCCACTGCTAGAAGTCGTAATCCAGGCTCTGCTGGAAGCCTTGTTCTCTGCGAAGTAGCTATATAGCTGTGTGGTGCTATTACAGTTGGATTGTATACGTATTCAATCCAATTGGCTATCCGGACCCCAGAACACATACTATAAGGAAGGGAAGGGGCTGCAACATTTTTCAACAATGTGAGTGATCAAGGGCTAATTATGATTGGTCAAAGCAAGGTCACCAGCAGGTCAAACCTTTCTTAAATTGTCACTGCAGCACATATTGGAGTGAACCTCTTGTGAAATTACAACGGATCTAATTTATACTGCGTAAGGTATGCTGTGTGAATGCTGCCATTGCAGCCAGAGCTGTGGGCGGTGCTGCAGCTGCTGTCGAAGGGGAGCAAACAGAACTGCAGAAGGTGATGAACGTGAGCAGGAGCCCATAACAAGAGCGTCCAACTACAAACGAGTCTGGTATAATAGTCTGTAATAAGAGAAGGGTTGCTTTAACCAGACTCTGGTCACTATAGTTGCATCTCAGTGCCACCTCAAAGAATGGGTCCACAGCCACAAATGTTGTGTAGCTTCACTTCTAGTGTTTCATAATTATAGGTACCTGACTTAGCTTAATTGTAAGGTCAAGCAGTGTAAATGAATTCAGGGGCGGAGACAGCTACCAAAAAGTGGGGGGGAGGGGGGCTAATAGCACAATTGTACGCTGCCGAAGGCAGTGCATAGATGCGCGTAGTACCGATCAGTTTGCGGATCCGCGCAAAGCGCAGAAAATTTTTTCACCTTCATTTTTCAGTTATCAGAATGGGCTCTCGTGGCACCTTCGTGCTTTGCACTGCAAGTTAGAGACGCCAGCCCCCAAGAAACAAGGTGACATAGCTGTAAGTTAGTGCTAGATCTCGTGGGATAGTAGCATCCAGTCTGTTGTTTTGGGGGGCTCAGCCCCCCCCCCCCCCCCTTGCCCCCCCTATATCTCCGCCCCTGTGAATGCACATTGTTTGGAAGTGCAGGTATCTCCTATATATATAGTTACCTGGAACTAAGCTAAGTAGGCTTCTTACTTAGCTACCAATAGGATCAAAGTTGGCTGGGCTTGAGTGCTCATTCACCACGGAAGCACTGCAACTGAGGTGGTTAAAGCAACCCTTGAAGCCGCTTCTCCTTTTACGGGATCCACTTTGTTCACCGCGTTTCATGCCCGATGACGTCATATACTTTGAGTTTGCACTTTGACCCAGCATAGTACGATGAGACTGCAGTGTGAATCAATCATACCGGAATTCAGTGGCCATACAGCGAGGTAAGTCTATATGGAGAAGAAGACTATAGACTTACTATGCATGTATAAAAATGCAATAACTTGGCTGTGGTAAATGATGTTGCCAGTTAACTGAGGGGGAGACACATGAAGGACTCCAGTGTGAATGGACACAATACTGTTATAGTGGCATCCCAGCTTCCGTGTTCCCTGAAGATAGATTCGGCTGGATGTTCTGTCCCTCTTCTTGAAGTAGTGTGGTCCAAACTGACACTCTCTAGTTTCCTTCCGCACAACCTCAAAAGGTGTATTCTGAAAGGAGACTCCTGAGCGGCTCCACATAATCCACGATTTCCCCTGTAATCACATGGTAAAAGTAGACAGTGTGAAGTAGATGTATAATTATTTAGGTGATCAGCCTCAGGTACTACTTGTGCCTTAGGAGTAGCAAGTTCATTACCCTAATTATGAGTAGATATTACACAAACAGTTATCTTGGGGACTTACGAGCTTTGCGGATTTATTTTCCTTGTCTGTTTCTCCAGGTGTAGGTTGTTTCCTTTGTGCCGATCGGCAGATACCCCATGTTGTGACTGTGTCTCGCCGATGCGACTCAAGGGTGCCCTTCAAATCTTCAATGTAGCCTTCATAGCATGTCCCACGTTTCTTTAGGCCTTCAGCCCAAACTGGAGAGCTAGACATCCCTGAACTGTGTAGTATGAATATGGATGATTCAACTTTGATCATAGCTAATATTATGTCTTTGTTATTCTACTCAAAATGATGTGTGTATATTTGACAAGAACCTTATGTATCAACACGTACCTGGACAAGACTCTTCTCCACAGCTGAGAGGTCCAGGCAACACTGCTTCAGGACCTACTGCACGATTAGCTATGAGCTTAAATTTTCCCGCTAAATTGCCGCTCACGTGGCTGCGGATGAGGTGGGTCAAAGTACACATTTTAAACTGACGTCATTGGTCATGAAGCGCGGTGAACAAAGTGGATGGAGTAGAATAACAAAAGACATAATATTAGCTATGATCAAAGTTGAATCATCCATATTCATACTACACAGTTCAGGGATGTCTAGCTCTCCAGTTTGGGCTGAAGGCCTAAAGAAACGTGGGACATATTATGAAGGCTACGTTGAAGATTTGGAGGGCACCCTTGAGTCGCATCGGCGAGATACAGTCACAACATGGGGTATCCACCGATCGGCACAAAGGAAACAGCCTACACCTGGAGAAACAGACAAGGAAAATAAATCCGCAAAGCTCGTAAGTCCCCAAGATAACTGTTTGTGTAATATCTACTCATAATTAGGGTAATGAACTTGCTACTCCTAAGGCACAAGTAGTACCTGAGGCTGATCACCTAATTTGCAATAATTATACATCTACTTCACACGGTCTACTTTCACCATGTGATTACAGGGGAAATCACGGATTATGTGGAGCCGCTCAGGAGTCTCCTTTCAGAATACACCTTTGGAGGTTGTGCAGAAGGAAACTAGGGAGTGTCAGTTTGGACCACACTACTTCAAGAAGAGGGACAGAACATCCAGCCGAATCTATCTTCAGGGAACACGGAAGCTGGGATGCCACTATAACAGTATTGTGTCCATTCACACTGGAGTCCTTCATGTGTCTCCCCCTCAGTTGGCTAACTGGCAACATCATTTACCACAGCCAAGTTATTGAGTAGCTGCATTTTTATACATGCATAGTAAGTCTATAGTCTTCTTCTCCATATACACTTACCTCGCTGTATGGCCACTGAATTCCGGTATGATTGATTCACACTGCAGTCTCATCGTACTACTATGTTGGGTCAAAGTGCAAACTCAAAGTATATGACGTCATCGGGCATGAAACGCGGTGAACAAAGTGGATCCCCTCCTTTTACAGTATATACCGCAAGTGGGAATCCATGCTTGGTCACACTAAAGTGTTTATTCACACACCAGCTGACAGGCCAAACCTACTTAAACTACAAGAAGGCCGGGTCTCTTTACATAAAGAAGGCCAGCTCTTGTTACGCAAAGAAGTTCCAAATATGGGCATGGTTACTGAGGATTTCAGGTTGCTCATCTCAGATCCATTCATGAAATTAATTAGCGCATGCGCATATGTATGGCCATGGAAACTGCCTTTGCACTTGAAGCCTAAGCTAGCAGGGAATTGCTGTGTTCGTTTGAACGATTGTGCATTCGTTTACGGTACGGCAAGACAGCTACGCGATATAAACGGCGAAGGTGCACACCGCGCACTCTCTCACCAGTGCGCATGCGCCGAAAATTGAAATGGATCTTGGACAAGCAACCTGAAATCCTCAGTTGGTTGCTGCTGTTTGACTGAACACCTGTTGCTATAATGCTTCTCGTTATGGGCTCCTGACATGAGCAATCAGTATTGGTTATAGGTAAGGTGAATTTGCTTATCACAAAGCCATACCTGCAGAGTGTGGAGCCACCTATCATGTTACAGTACACTTGCAACAAGGAACTGATAGTGTAAACCACAATTGGAGATTAATACAAGACTTGCATGGGTCTGGTCACTATAGCCTTCTCTCCGCCAGGCCAGTTTTACACGTGCACGTGGTGAAGCCGCGTGTGGAAGGCAGAGAGTCTAGCAAATGTTGCTCTAGATCATGTTTCTATGGAATGCCAATTACATGTACCTGTGAACCGGTGAAGTGCCAGCTACAGTTGAGGACGAGTTCTGCACCCTTGGAGGCATCCAGGTTGGACTAGTTTAGCTCAAGTGTAGGCTTTTAGATGCTCTCCGCTGGGCTGATCACACGCGAGCGGCTCGGTTTACTACCATGAGAGTCATGAATAATATATTGGAACGAATCGCTTCAGTGAGATCTTTTTGATTGGTCAGTTGAAACACAATGTTTGCTAGACCCTCTCTGCCCTCCGTGCGCGGGTTCGCCGCACGCTCGCTTGACCGGCCGGGCGGAGAGGGTGATGGGAATTACACACTTTCGTATTGTAGAACTACCGGTATGTTCATGATTATCTTACCTACACTGTACACTGTATCCATAGAAAAAGAGATCTGTAGACTGAAGTGGAACTGGTTCTTCCTGATATTACTGGCCGCTCTGGATGTGGTTAACTACAGCTCTCCTCTGCCTTCCTTTCACCAATTTGTGACTAACCCAACAGTCCAACAGCTCAATGGAACTGGGAGGGAGGGCAAGGTACACTTTAGTCTTACCACAAACATACACACATGCGAGCATAAATAGACCTGCACATGTATACACAAACGTACACACTAGCTCCCTTGCACTAATAGTATACATTTCATAGTGCATATGCATGTCGTTCCAAGGCTGTTCCCACTTCCAGTCTTTGCAGTATGCAATATGGATGGGGAAGGCGTGGGAGATTTGGTTACGTGCAGTGATGTCAGATGACACGTGGGATGTGGTACTCGACCGCATTAATTCCCATTTCTGCGTCGACCCACCCATGGTGCCGTGAACAACGTTGATGCTGCCTGTGAACGCTCTGGTTTCCAGCCCTGCAATTGACATTACAAGAAAGTGCTATGGGATTCTTCATCAATCACCGCCCCCCGTGCATCTACCCTCTGTCTATATCTGACATCACTGCACATAACCAAACGATCAAAGACTAGAGATGGGAACGAGAACGAGGCTGGTGTGAGGTACTTACGCTATCGGCAGAGAGTGGTAGCTATAATATTCGTAGCAGATCCAATCTCAGCTTTCTCCTCTAAATTTTCATTATTTTCATTATATAGACATACCGTAGTGTCCCGTTAATATGCCCCCCTACTTCAGTACTCGCTACGTTTATGACACTGATGTTCACAGTTACAAAAGTACAAACGATCGCCCGTACGGTTCGTGCTCATCATGCGTGGTCTCCCTACATCGGTGAGAAGAGCTACACTTCAACTCGAGGGCCATAACATTCACGACGACTTCGCTGTAGCCATCCTCAAGAACAGCAATACTGTCGGTCATGAACCACGGAACATATCGTGGTATTTCCTACGGAAGAGTGGCAGCGAGATGACTTGTACTGTAGGCGTCAACGGTGACTACTCCATCTGGATCTGAGAGACGATCTGCAAAGTTGCACACGTGTAAGGTTAGATATTCCAGAAGATGCTCACCAAGGGAGGCGTTATAACGAATCAAACTACCCTGTGCAGAAACTTGGGCGAAAAAGAGGGGGAGGGCGTATTTTCGAAGGGGGCGTATTAGCGGGACACTACAGTACAAGTAGTTTCCTTGTATGTACACTCCCCTCATGGACCATATCCTCTGTTACTATGTGTACACTCCCCTCATGGATCACATCCTCTGTTACTATGTGTACACTCCCCTCATGGATCATATCCTCTGTTACTATGTGTACACTCCCCTCATGGATCATATCCTCTGTTACTATGTGTACACTCCCCTCATGGATCATATCCTCTGTTACTATGTGTACACTCCCCTCATGGATCATATCCTCTGTTACTATGTGTGCTTGAGAATATTATTGTGATCATATTTCACCTTCTACAGATTGAGCCTGGTCTTGGCCTCTCTGAGACTTTCTACCATTGGACGATTTCAGTGTACAGCATTGGTGAATTCCTGGGAGCATTATTTGCTGGTTACATTGTCAGCAAAATCCCCTTCTTTTACTGCACTATGCTTGCCCTTCTGACTGACATCGCTGCCTTTGTGTTCTATGCCACTGCCATTAATGGCTGGATGATGATCATTGCACGAGTGCTTGCAGGCACGTTTAGCAGCTTGGAGAACGTAATTGCTTTAGCGTACTTTGGAGTGAGCTATCCGCTGTACCTGGAGGCACTAGGGAAGGAACAGAGGGTTAAGGAGAAGACAACAAATGTGAAAGACAAGCTGTTCACACTCTATGCTATTGCTGGTGGCTTTGGGTATCTGTTTGGACCAGGTTTGTTTACACATTATAACCACCAACCACCTCCTTGAGTGAAGCACTCAGGGGCGTCGGAAGCAATTTAGTGTTGGTGTGGCTATGGTTTGCGCGCGGAGCGCGCGCGAAATTTTTTACGTCACATTAATTATTCATGAACAGTCGCGCACGTATTACGGGGTATAGCTGGGCTTCGTAGACTAGTGGGAGAATTGTTGCTGTAGTCTGCGCTCGCAGAGTATGATGCCTCACAATTATTATGAACGTGTAAAGGCCATTGCTTATTCAGGCCAGAAAATTAAGAGTTCGGTTTGTGGTTCTGCGATTGCGCGACTACTGTACGCTATGAATTTTAAATAAGCACTTGGCCAAGCATTGGTCCGGCGGCCGCGGGACCTGCGGGACCGGCTCCGGCGCCCCTGAAGTAGGCACTGAACTGCATAATGATCTAATAATAATTATTTTGTATCATGGGAAGACCTACTATCAAAGGTGCTGACAGGGCATTGCATGGTGAATTAGGGCCCCTGGCCCTAATATACCCTAACCCATTGCCCTATTATTTTGTTGCTATGGTTTCCTGTTTGACCGCAGGTGTTGCTGCTATCCTGGTACAGTTCCATATTGACTACTTCAGATCAATAGGATGGTACAATGCGGCCCTCGGAGTACTCTTCGTACTCCTGCAGTTTGCGGTGTTCCACGGAGAGAGCAAGTGGCATTGTGAAAATGTCCGCCAAAAGTATGGCTGTACACTACCAAAAAAATCCAACTGGAAAAAGACAGTGACTGTCAGCAATGTGCTGGTAATCTTGATATCCTTGAAACACTAACTACGTATAGTGTGCATATCAAGGCAGTGTGTAGCCTATGTATGATCAACATCACTTGTGTTTGGCATAGCTATAGACCCGTTGCAGCTGACGTCATCAATTCGAGAATACTGAAATGGACACCAACATGGCGGCTATTTAGCGTTTTTTTAGCAGCTTCTATGGCGATCTCAGTAAACACAAACATGCATTCTAGTATGTATGTGTTGAATCGGACGAAATGTGATAGCTACATAGGCTATTAAAGCTATATAAACACTTACCAGTGACACAGGACACGTTTTGATCGATACTGCATATAAAGCCCATTAATGTATTTTGGTACACCAAGATGGCGGCTTCCGGATAGTATACGGAAATTCCACGGAAAATGTGACGTAACTGCAACGGGTCTATACACCTGTTGCTAGTGGGAATGAAATATGTCATGCACAATTTTATCTGTTTAATCACCTAGAATATTGATATGTGTACCGGTAGCTCTGCTATACCATTCACTTGTGATAGTTATAGTACATTTGTCAGGGATTTATGGCAGTAAACCAACAGAGTCTGAGGAAGACAGCCCGAGGACAAGGTTTGTTTACGTCACCATAAATCACGTACAGACAGCTAGTTACTGCACTCCCTTGCAATTGGATATAAAGCAAAGGTACAACAATCCAGGGTTGTTTTCTGTGCAGTTTTTTTCTCCTATTGGCCACTTCAGAAAAATCCAACAAATCCAGGGTTGTTTTCTGTGCAGTTTTACCGTCTGTCAAGCACAGAAAGAGTTAACATTAAACCGAACCCCCCCCCCCCCCCCCCCCCCCCCCCCCCCCCATCGGGTCATTGAAGGCTTTATGCAACTTACCTGTGACGACACGCTTCTATTTGCAAATGACCAGCAGTCTCTGAACACTCCAGTATTCCAGTTACATGCCAGTGCTTCACGATGTGACGTTGACAAGCTCATTGTTGAACTGGAGGAGCTTAGCGCCTCAACACATATTATACTGTTACATGTAGCTATGGACAACACTATCACTATGAATGCACTGTTTCTTGATCTTCATTGGTTTGTAGCTATATCTCTGTAGTTATGAGCCATAATTTCCCTACAAGTACCCCGAGGGAGGGAGTTACGATTTGAGAACAAAACTATTGGTTCTCCCTTTTCCTTGAGTGCTTTATTCACTATGTGGGAATGGAGGTAGGAATCAAATCTCAATGGCTATTGATCTTAACTGTTCTTCAGATAATATCCTTCTTGATAGTAGCAAGGGGAGCGATAACCTCCAAGTTTGTTGTCTATGAAGAGTTGTTCAATCCCATTATGGGAGATTCCTTTGGATTCACCGTCAAAGACACTTCTTACATCTTTGTGTTGCTACTGCCTACACACATTGGTTCATTTATTGTGTGAGTTCCAGATCGAGCGGTTATAATTTGCTTGTTTCTAATCCCTCTGCCACAGCTGATGAGATGTTGCATTCTTACCTGTAGTGGACATCAGTGTCCACGTATATATAGCAGAGGCAGCAGAATCACTTTAGCTTTGGTCAAATATATCAAGAGCGCATGATGACATCATTGTTTTTTCACCGTGAAAAAACAATGATGCGATCTTGTTATATATTATAGTGGAGAAATTATGTGTCTATGCACAGGCTGTAAATTTATCAATTATCTGCCAAAATAAAGGATTATAGTACACTGGCGTGAGAAGCATGCAGGTCTGGGCCTGCATGAAAACTTAGAGATTGCATCTGCTGACTTTTCAAGTGCCATACGGTAAACAATGGTCCGGTGGTCACCGACCTGTTCCATGATCTCTGCGTAGAAGCATTATTATGTCTATGTATGAGTAGAATTTCACAATGTTGGATGTATGTAGTTTGTTATGTATTGACCCTTTTCATCCACAGCCTTTTCATGCAAGCAATCAAACTGAACAGCCGCATAATCACAATTTTGGGGATAATTTCGTCCGTGATTGGCCTAACACTGATGGCAGATTGGCAGTCAATACCATATGACTGCTGCACTGAATTCAGTCTGTATCACCACCCTGAGCTTGCATCCAACATTAGCCTTCCTCCCTGCCCAACTGATCTCCCTGACTGCCCATGGTTGAATGACAGTTTACAGCACAACACCACTGCTGTGATATCTTCAGAGGAGAAGGTCGCTGTTGAAGCTATATCACTGGAACCATTTTCCCCTTGGCACCCAGTTGTGAACCAAGTTACATACAAGTTTGCCATGAATATTTGTGAGTCTCTGAGTTCAAGTCAGTATCACTGTCACTGGATCCCAAACTCTGTGATAACTCACCGACTTTGCCATGCGTGCCCACCAATATGTCGAGGTGTGGATCGCACTCTCAACTTTGTTCAGTACATGATTGGTGCAGTCATCTTTCGAATTACTATTTCTATCCCAAGAATTGGTATTATGATGGTACTTTCAGATGTTGTCAGTCGACAGTATCAGGTGGGTTATATGTCATTCTGTGTGTGGCAACAAATGACCAGATTCTGTCACTTTGTATGTGCAATCATTTGGTACACTGAAACGGCAGTAAAATAAGCTATAGTGTCTCCCTCATGTTATTGTCAGAGTCGGTAGACTAGCTATATCATAGGGTTGGTCTATATGTAGGGAGAGCTAGAGTGGGCATGCAATATATGATACTGCAAAAATACCTCAAAATCTTTTGTAAGTGGTCAACGTAAGCCTTTGTTTCAGCGTATATACCGCTCTTCTACCACAGTGTGTGGGTGTTCCTTTGATGTACCGCGGAGAATAAATCGGTTACCCTGACGTCATAGCGGAGGATAACCGATTTATCCTCCGCGGTACATCAAAGGATCGCCACGCTGTGCTGAGAATCAGAGAGTTGTAGCTGTCTAGCAGCCGGATCCAGCTACTAACTTGACTTGGAGGTTATGTCTGCGGTAGAAGTCAGATCTACTACGTCAACTCGGAGGTTATGCGGTTTATATATCCTTACTTGGATGCATTCCAAATCACGCGGAAGGTAGCTGTTGGTAATGGCTAAGTAGAAAATCCTTGCCAAGGAGCGACCAGAGGTGGGTCTTGAAGGCTAGAACAGCGGTTTTATCAAACGTACGGCTACACGTTTCACGAGGTTAAGAATGTAATTACTACACAATAATTGGCAATGAACGAATGTGATTCGCCTACTCGAAATCAAGACTGCTGAGCTCAGCACATACGGAAATTTTGCCCAAGTGTCACCAGGCCCACTTCCGCATTCCACGTGTGGGCCTGGGAACGGGCTACATATTATTCGCTCTGTGTGCATTTACTAAAAGCAACCCAAGTTGTATGAAGGTGTATGCAGTTTGTACTTGGTACCTATTATACCACTAGACTTCACAGCTGTACTGTGTTTCAAACTTTGAATGCAGGGATTAGTGATGGGACTTGCTTCTGCATCAACTGGTGTTTTCAGAAGCATCACTCCTTTATTTGGTGAGTTTGTGTACCTGAACTAGTTTAACAATACAGTCAGCAAAACTGCCTGCTGCTTGACCTTCTCAGTTGTACAACTACAAAAGCATTGTGCATTCGAAAGCTTATAAGACATAGCCTGTGTAGATCATAAGTATGGGATAGATACCTCCCTATGGAGGGAACCAACCAACTTAAGTGTCCTTGGTACACCTTGGGACACCTCAGAAGTGCTGATTGTGTTTCGGCCATACTGACTGACTTAAGCGCCCATGGGAAACCGAGGAAATGTCAATTTGGTAGAGGGTGCAGCCCAAGACACAATTAGCACTTCTGAGGTTTCCCAAGGGTGCTTGAGTCGGTTGGGAGGGGCTTTTCCATGCTACTAATTGAATAAGGTGCTACTAATTGACTAAGGCGGCCTGTTGACGCACGTGCAGTGCAGGCTAGGGTTTCGAAACTCCTACGTAACTTGTTCAAGTGCCATTGCAGCCATCTTGTGCAAGTTCGAGAGTATAACCACACCCACTTGTTAACAATCCTTCAATAGTGACGACCCGTACAGACTGAGAAAGCTTCACTATTAGAAATGGAGGCCCAACATTGCCAGAAGACTGTTTTCTAAGCCATTTGTGCAAAGGAGGCAAGAAATGACCCACCCAGTGCCAACCATGCAAGGGCTTTCTATATAGCCAAGCCCATGGCCAGAAGCAGCCAAGTTACCTCGGCCGAGTATTGAAACCCACCTACCCCCCGGCCTTTCTGCTGGTGCAGAACCTAAGTCCCAAGGACATCACCGGAAGTGACATCACAATACTTAGAAGTTGCATGATGCAGATGTGTAATAAAGGGTTGAACAGCACAAAACGCTGTCATGATCATTGGCTGTCTAGGATGCCAAGCTGCCAAACAATAATTATTAGAGATTAGATTTCAGGAACCCCCTGCCGAAATTAGGCATCCCTTCATGCAAATCCCATCCCTTCCCTGCAAATCCCATCCCTTCATGCAAATCCTATTTGCATGAAGGGATGCAGAGAAATTTGGGATGACGAATTTTTTGGAAGATATACGGTAATGTGGAACTATATGGGTAGCACATTGAATGTGTGTAGCTATCTATAGTTGATTTGACTAGTGCGGTCATACCACTCGGTGACTAATACTCTGTCCTGCAGTTGGTGCTGCCTATGAAGGAGTACAGAAGCGGACATTTTTGGCCATGTCCATAATGATATCACTTCAGATGCCTCTCATACTCGGTCTGCTACTGCTCTACCGCAAACTGGGCAGAATGAAAGAGAAGTTGCAGGCACAAGTGGGGCACACAGCTGCTCTTGTCAGCAGTGAGAACAGTGCTAGTGAGAAGGAGCTCAGTCTTTCAGATGAGGAAGATACCACTGAAAAGTCCGAACTACTATATGTAGAAAAGAACAACTAAGTTGCTGTTGTTACTGTATGTTTGAGCTCTGTTGGCTTGTTAGGCATATAAAATTTAGTGCTTTCCATTGGCACTCTTGCACAATTCAACTGATTTACTATGTTGTAAACTGAAAGAGAAGCTGCGACCACAACTAACTCCCAGTAAGAATGCTTGGCATCTAGCTGCACTAAGATACAAGAGAATGCACTAGGATAAGATACAAGAGAGTGCACTAGGATAAGATACAAGAGAGTGCACTAGGATAAGATACAAGAGAGTGCACTAGGATCTCAGCATGGAGTGCACTTGGACATTGAGTGCACTAGGATGCATGAGCTACTGTCCCTTCTTACTGGGCAACTTGAAAGATGATGAGTATAGCTAGCTTAAGCTGAAGTAAATGTCCTTACCATGAATGCTGCTATCTGTTTGTAATGTTACTATGCATCCTGTACTTTGATCCTGCTCCATGAATTGTAACCTCAAGCTCTGTGATAAACCTGTTTGGGTATAACTAATTCCTCAAGGGCTGCCTTTTTCTTCTCTGAAACGCTCTGAAAGGAAGTTGGAATTACTAGAGTCCACCTATTATATATTATGTCCTGATCACCTGAGAACTGCAATAGTTATGTTCAAGTATGTGTGGCCATGGATGCTGTGTGGTTTAAACTGAACAAGATAGCTCTATTTCTCCCAGTGTAAATTTATAATGTTATAATTGTGCAGACTGAGTGGATCATTTCTCATTCCATATTAATGTACACCTTTGAAAGGAGTCTGCTGTCCAATGCTCAGACTGTCGTCCTGACAACTGTTAGCCTCGTTCGCTGGTCTCCCTTTAGTCAGCTCCGATTTTCCATCTGTCCTGCCCAGAGTGGTGGTAGCTAAATGGAACTGCAAGATCACACAACATGGGACATACTCCCCCCCCCCCCCCCCCCCCCCCCCCCCCCAAAGGCTGCATGGGACGGAGACTAGAGACTAGACAACTGCTATCATAGGTAGACAAGACTTAGTATATTTGTGACATAATGAAAATGCTACTTTTGCACTGCATGAATATACTTAGCTATCTGTGTATGCTTTGTCCTGTCCTTTGAACCTGCTCTAAGAATCATTATGACAGAACTGTTTTGATAATAGTGGGTATTTCCTTAATGGCATGGACTGAAATCACCAGGCAGTGAAATGTAGGATAGAAGTAGCCTTGTTCCCCTCCGCCCAGACTTTATCTCACAGCCGTGGAGAACACGGCTGCGTGGAGAACACGGCTGCGTGGAGAACACGGCTGTGAGATGAAGTCTGGGCGGAGGCCTGGGAACGAGGCTAGGATAGAGTGAGAGATATATAGCTATAGGCAAATTGTAGCTGAACCGAGCACTGAACCTCTGTCCAACCGTACCCTGACTGTACCTCCGACAAAGACCATGATGGGTCTCTTTATGTAGATCATGAATATCATTAGTAGCCTATTTACCATGCTGTATGCTAGCTGTTGATACGGTCGCTGATGCTTGACATGTCTGACCCAAATGGCTACTAGAATCCTCATGAATATCATTAAATTGCTCCATTTTAAATTTATTCAACTCCCACTAGCCCTTTACTGACCACCTTGTGGAGCCTCGAATTCCAGTGTTCAGGGCTGCGTTATAATTACCATTGCCCGAGCATCTTTATCGCGTACTCGTTAATGAGTGGGTGTGGTCAGAGTGACAAATGTGAGATATAATTCTCATGTCGGAGTCATAATGTATATGTTAACCTGATAGTGTGAGGGGTCTTCTCTGACAACTGTTAGCCCCATGGGACAGAGGCTGTCCTCATGGGACAGAGGCTGTCCTCATGGGACAGAGGCTAGACAACAGTTGTTACATAATGAAACTGCATGCTTTCTGCATGCATTGCGAATTATTATCTGTGTATGTTTTATGTCCTGTCCTTTGAACCTTCTCTATGAACCAAGCAATAATTTCTATGGGTAGTAGACATTATGACACAACTGTTTTGATAAGAGTGGGTATTTCCTTGTCTTAAAAATATTGAAAGGAAGTTCGATTAGCTACAACAGTCAGCCTATATAAATCTGATCACTAAAATTATAGTTAGCTACAGAAGTTTGCAAGAATCTCACAGTTAGAACTATAGTCAGTGCAACAATGATGTTACTGCAGTTTTTGGTGACATTAGCTCTCCTACGGTTGGTACAGCTCCAGACAGCAGAGGGAATAACGTGCACAGTGCTACTGAATGCGTCCACTACGCCAGGTGTGCATGTCTCTGAGTACTATAGGGTGCTTACACAATTGTCTATTAGGACTAATAATGCTTCAGATTGCATTGCAGATGTATAATGTATATCCCTTGCAGTTAGCTAATACACACGCAACACGAGATAAAGAAAATGAACTATGAAGGATGGGAGGGCTGCGTGCATGGATAATGATGACTAGTTAACTCGATCTAGCTATGCTAATTTTCTCTGCAAGGTGATGGAAGTCAGCAGTACGTGAGCACAGAAAAGTTCCAAGCTCTTACAGAAAAGTGTGAATTGCTTGAACAGAAGTTGGCTGAGACAAGGAATGAGGTTGAGTCTTTGCAAAGCACAACCATCCTTATTCTGAAACGATTGCTCCAGGAGAATCCAGGTAAAATTAATTTAGAAAGCACACCTGCATAACTAGGTGAGAGGTTTAGTATAAAGAGAGGATGTAGCTATGTAGCAGAGTCTACAATAATAGTAGCTACTGGTCTCAATTCCGCCCTACCTCCAATCAGATTGTAATGCTTTAGAGCCTATTTTCATGAATGCTTTGCACAGAAGTATAGCGATTTAAATTACCATAATTTCCAACTTAAAATACCCTGTTGCATAATTATCAGGAGCAAGGCAGACCATGCACCCATCTAAGAAAACACTTTAGCCTCCAATTAGCAGATCGAGCTACTGGGAGAATGGGCCAGGCCAGCAAACCAGACAACAATAACTTCTCTGCAAGATTGTAAACTGCTTTTGACTTTACCAAACATGCATATAAGGATCAACTGCAAAACTGGAAAATGAAGACAATTGCACTATATAGCCTTGCAACGTAGCATGTATTATACTTAGTCCAACCTTTGAACCCTTGTCAGATAAGCTGACAGGGGTTCAACGGTCACGTATGCGACTCGAAGCAGCAGACTGCCTGGGAACGAGGCTACATTTCCTTTGTATGTAGATCTCACTACTGTTACATATAGTGAGACCTCTCATATGCTTGGTTATTATAGGGATTCACCAACAAGCAAACCAGCAATACTGTGAAACGGCCATCCAAAAAGCTAAAGCAATGCTTGGCAGCAGTGAAAATCCAGCTGAATCTTGCAAGCAAATATCAGCACAAGGAACTAATCAATCTGGGTACTACTGGGTTATAAATGGACGCACAAAGTTGGCTAGCCGAGTTTACTGCAGCATGGAGAGTCATTGCAACAGCAGCACTGGAGGATGGATGAGAGTAGCCTACCTTAATATGGACGATCCGGTTAGCATATGTCCCTCAGGGTTCAGGCAAATCGATTCGCCCAAAAGGGCATGTGGCAGAACACACCAGGCAGGAGGATGTAATTCAGTCACGTTCAGCACAGTTGGGATCAACTACGGGCAAGTCTGTGGCAAAGTGATAGGCTATCAGAGTGGATCTCCTAGCGGGTTCCACACTGCACGCCAACAAAGCCCCATTGAGGGACAATACGTGGATGGTGTAAGCGTGACACGAGGACGTAACCCAAGGAAACACATATGGAGTTTTGCCAACGCTCTTCAAGAAGCTTATGGCTATGGTAATAACCAACACATTTGCCCCTGCAGGCCTAGAAGTACAATGGAGCAGTACAAACCAAGTTTTGTGGGGAATGACTACTTCTGTGACACAGGAACAGTAGGAACTGGTGTTGTTGGACAATTATATACAGATGACCCCCTCTGGGATGGACAAGGCTGTGACCTGCAGCCTGACTGCTGTAGCTTTAACTCACCACCACTGTTCTGTAAGGAGCTCTCATACTCTACCACTGATGACATAGAGGTCAGGATCTGTGCCGATGAGGGGTACCGTAATGAAGACTCTCCCATTGAATTAATCGAACTCTATGTTCAGTAATACAGCTATTATAGGTCTCCGTAATTCCACTCTTTTTTTTTGTAGTTTAGCTACATATCTAACCTCGTTCCCAGGCCGCGTGGGAGGAGAGAAAGCGGCCTGGGAATGAGGCTACTACATATCTTGAAAGGTAGTTCTCAATTCTATGATGGATAAGTTATTGTTGTCCATTCTGCATGCAGAATTCTTTAACTTAGTGTCTTTGGTTCTTGTTGTTGTTTTAGTTTTAATTATGTATTGTGTATTGTCAGAAAATTTGATAGCCCAACTCCTAACTTGTGGTTACGTTTTTCAGACATTGGAAACTGAGATATGACATTGTGCATGGAGATGGGTGGGGACGGGGTAGGTCACCTGGTGTGCCTGTCAAAGATCAGATATGAATGGTGAACACACCGGCAATTAACCTTGTTCTATAGTAATAGTTAATTCATCAACATCGATATGATATAGCTACCATAATCAAAATTATCCTCTGAGTGGGTGTATAGACCTGGTACTGAAAGACCTGATGGATCAACTATCTCCAGCACAGAAACTGGAGACTCCTCGACCAGAATAGAGGCTTCTCCTCAAGGCTCAGCCCCAAAATTTGCAGGCACTGCAAGTCATATATCATGGTCGTGACTTCAGGCTGTTTGCACATGCAGATGGCCTTGTTCATTGTATGGGAAGTGAGTCTGGTTGACTCTGTCGAATGTAAGTAGCTATGTTGAATGTATTTTGTTAACGTGCCACTGTTACAATACTATTAACTGTATGCAGGTTTTCAGGTTATCCTATTGCAAGAGCTTCCACACTGATGACCATCACAAGGTTGAAGGTGTGCAAACCCAAGATTCTGA
Organism: Axinella damicornis; assembly: GCA_963931865.1. Classification (NCBI taxonomy): domain Eukaryota; kingdom Metazoa; phylum Porifera; class Demospongiae; order Axinellida; family Axinellidae; genus Axinella; species Axinella damicornis. The sequence goes on along the minus strand of OZ007518.1, from coordinate 7,487,965 downwards.
AAATCCATCTTCTTTTACACCTAGCAGATAACATGCTTGAATTTCAATTGGACCAATTGCCTCATTCAACACAGAGCGGTGATGAGATTATTGACCACGCCATATACATGCATGCAGGATAAATTGTGATAAGTAATCCCCTCAATGTGAATTATTCAATGGTGTAATCAGAAGCTACATTGTAGCTTCTGATTACACCATTGAATAATTCACATAGAGAGCTTCTAGCAGAGACATTGCAATGAGGTTTGCCGTTGTTGAACATCTGAGATTCATCTGCAGTGCACGTGGAGGAATTGTGAGAGAGGAGGCTACGTCACAGTATAGATACCACAAATGCACACCACATCAATGCCACCCATGCAGGTGTGGAGAAGGTCTACAAAACTTTGTGCTGTCCAAGGAGGTGCAGGCCTTCCTACATGGAATGCCAAAGCTGGATGAATGAAAACATATTTACCAACCAGGAACACTGAGAAAGGTAAGTGAATTCACGTGCATACACACTCAGGACGTGCACACAGTTACCAAATTACAGAACGTGAGGCTTGTGACTCCAGAAGGAGAAGTTGTAGGCAACCTGCAAGCAGCAGGCTACTTTTGGTGCAGCACAATCATTTTGAAGACAACAGTGACCTGCTACAGTGCTGTTAATGATGCAATGGGGTGTCTTGTCAACTGCCAGGACTATGTGGCATTCTTCACTGACACAGGAGAGGTAGCCATGAGTATGAAGGATCATATCTCTTCATCATAATGTTTTCAACTGAGAACCAGAGTGGCCTAACCCACAAACATTGAACTAGCCCCCCTAAACTTGAAAATACCATTTTCAAGTTTAAGGGGGCTAGTTCAATGTTTGTGGGTTAGGCCACTCTGGTTCTTCTCAGCCCTTCAACTATCTTCCAATTGTATAATGTTCACAGGTGGAGTATGGACAACTCAGTGCGTGCATTGTTGAGACAAAACAACTTCTACAGCACTATAAACGTGTTCTCTGTGCATGGTGACAAGCAACTGAGAAATGAGAAAGTGTGCCCCCTCCAGTTCCATACGAAAGCCCTTGTCGTAATTCCGGCGTCATCAATCTGCACAGCAGTTTCCACTGTTCATGAATGTAGCCAGTCTCTTGCTCCTTTCAGCAAGGTTAAAAATAAAAGCTGGACTGGATTGCAATATATTCATGACAATTCCAACACCTGTTTTGAGTAAATATGTATTGCATGAAGTGTCTCAACAGTTGAATAATAGATTTCATGCTCATTGTCGAGTCCATCAACACAGTTAACCTATAGCAAATAGCTAGCTATATACATACAGATCCGGCTGCGTGCTACTTTGACACGACGTACCGCTGATTTTCTAATATACGTATACACCTAGCTTATGTGCTACCAATTTTAATACAGCGACGTCAGCATGCAGAATGAGATAGCATAAGTTGTGGCAGTAATGTTAGAAACAGGGTGTGGTCAAATTGTATAGATTATAAACAAGACTTTCACGCAGCTTTTCTCAGCCTCTCGTGTGGATCTCTGGACTGCGAGTTATGTAGATGCTAGTATTTTCTGAATTCTGACACACTTTTATCCTGAACTATAAGCCTTCAACAAGGCCTTTATTGATGAAACTCCATGGACAGACTGCAACAGACAAACGGATCACTATACCGCTGCTGCGCATGCGCACGGGGTAATTATATGTTATCAACATACCTGTGCAAACGTATCCGTTTACAGCCACGGACCTGTTACAGTACTAGGTCTGTATAAGATCACGGACGTGTAACGGACTGTATACGTACCTATTACGTTGTAGCTACCTTGCCTGATGCTATCATCATGAGTGCCCAACCTGAAGTAGGTTTCGATGTGTATCTTGTTTTTGTGTGTGAGCAGACACTATAGACCAGATGCTGGCAGGCCATCATCCGGTAGCGTGGGAACGAGGCTAATCAGTCTTTGTCTCCTTTCACTCTCTCTCCAGATTCCTGATGTACCTGAGGTATCTATGCTTGACACACAACTTCTAAACGAGTGTATCGAATCAGTCCACACAAAGCTAAGTGGTGAAGGCTGCTTCGTTGTTGTACCAAGTGACATTTTGCAACTCCATCAAACTAATCATCCACCGACACCTGCCTCTGATCTTAGGCTCGGTAACTCACGTTCATGCCACTTCATTAAGAAGTCACTGAGTGAGGTGATTGCCAACCAGGATCCATTGTGCGTTAACATTTCAACTTTTCTGAGCAAATCGAAACAGAAGGTCTTGAAGAGAGGTGGTGTTCTTACACATGTAAAGCAATGTGAAACTGAGATTTATCGAAGACTAAATTTTCTGATGTCTGGTAGAATTTTGAATGAAGCAAATCTTCAATTTGTAGTTGCAGGCCCAATTATGATGCTAGTGTGTGAATTTTGGAACCTGGAGGTGAGTGTGCCAATATCGTGAATAGCTGCCTTTGTTTCAGTTTGTTGAATTATATCTACTATCATAGAGTCAGTAGACTCTATATGTAGGGATACGACGTACACGCAATATATGCTAATACAAAAAAAATCTCTCCAAATCTCAGAAACGGTACACTTATAAGCCTTTATAACCACATACCGTTCATCTTCGAGTGTTATCATGACCAACAAGACTCCTCGTGTCGTGAAAACCCGTCGCGAAAGTACCACACCAGGCACTCGCAAAACGGGCAAATTGTCTTCAGACAAGTTAGCTCAACATTGCCTCAATCTGTCATGATGGTTTTCGCACGAAACAGCAGCATTTTCAACTGAGCAGTGCAACGACCCATCACTTTTTTGCTACCTCCAAGTCTTCACCAGACGGCTGCAGCTGCCCACTCAATAACTATGGCTTTGTGTGTCACGCCATTTTCACATTTGTACACATGTGCACTTAAACGAACACTTAGCAACTATACGTAATTATTACTCAAGATCGCCGAATTACTAGTAGAAACAGTGGGAAAGATGCGTTGACTGTTGTTGTCAATCAAATTTCAAACGAGGCACTCTTTATGAGACTGGGTTAGTCCCTGTACGCATGATTTAGCTATATTGCTACCTATACCGTATTCTGTGAGCAGGGTGAATGCCTATCTCAACTCTCAACACCATAATTATGAATGTCCCTACTATAAACTGCCTATTCCAAGGCAAGGGCACCTACTGCCCAGGTGCCTGTGAGGTCACTGACTTCTGCAGCAAACTTCAGCTCAAACATGCGCCTGCTGCCCCCCAAAAATGACATAAACAAGACTTTTTAAAAAATGTAGCAGGATGTAGGGATACCAGAACGGCAAAAAGTAAGGAAACAAGAGGGATGATCGAACATAACAGTGAAGTATACAATCACCCCTACATATCTTTTTTCATTGTACATGACATGTGGAAGAAGATCTCTGTAGGGGTGTTGTATACTTCACTGTTATGTTCGGTCATCCCTCTTGTTTCCTTACTTTTTGCCGTTCTGGTATCCCTACATCCTGCTACATTTTATTACTTGTGCATATATCTATTGTCGTAGGTGAAAGTTGAAGAAACAGTTAAACTGTCCGATAATGAAGACGATTCAGCAAGAGGCAAAGCAATGGAAGGATCGGACAATGAAGTTGAAGATGACGACAATTCAGCAGGAGGTGATGGAGAAGCATTCATTACAGATGAAAGTGAATGTGACTACATCATATACACCGTCAGAGATCCCCGCTCCCAGGAAGTCGTTGCTGTTTTTATCCAGACCAAAACCACACTGCACCGCAATTTTAAACATGCTGTGGCCCAGGTAAGTCCCTCCACTTTCTCTCTTTCTTTTCTAACTATAGGACAGGTACATTATAGGGCTGCGTGATATTATTGGTAATTCAAATATCGTGATAATATTATAATCCTATATGCTTATTACGATGCGATAGTAATTTCCGCTGAATCAATATGCATGTGTCCAGCATTTTAGGCATGGCTGCACATGGCACTAGTTTACATGTGTATATAGTGCAGACGTCCCAGTGTGTTCTAACTTCCAATTAGAGGCAGTTAGAACATGACACCTGTCAAAAGCACTTAGCAGGTGCCTTTGATTTGTATGGTTGCCATGGTACAAGCCAGCTAAACCACCTCCTAGTCATGTTTACACTCCTAGTCATGTTTACACTCAGCAGTTCTGGGTAAAACCCTCATGTATTACTTAGCCTCGTTCCCAGGCCTACCCCGTTTTAATTCTGTTCTTCAGTTTCCGTTGACAATAATACACGGATGCGGGAGGGCGGCGAAAAACGTGGAAGGCCTAGTGCGATTCATCACGTGAGTGATGTCAGGTGGACGCAAAGGTGGACGTAGGGGGAGCGGGGCCCGTAGTTGTTTCAGCAGGTCCTGAAGGCTCCTGAAGGCTGTTCATCATCCAGTCGGCTCGGTTTGAACGCTCCGCAGCTAGTCGAGACTCTCAGACGATCTACACAACTTCGTTGGCGGTTTTTAAACTTATTTGCGGTTGGGCCACCCCCCCCCCCCCCCCCCCCCCCCCCCCCTACGTCCACTTGACATAAAGCATGTGATGAATCATACCAGGCCTTCCCCGTTTTTCGCCGCCCTTCCGCATCTGTGTATTATTGTCAACGGAAACCGAACAACAGAAAAAACGGGGTAGGCCTGGGAACGGGGCTATGTATTACTGTGGAGGACCAGAACTGTTAAATAGTGTTAATTAATGTTTGTGCAACATTGGAGGGAGCCCCTTGGTGAGCAGGGCAAATTCTTTTGTGTATTGTCCTTACCTTTGTTGCTGTTCTGTATGGTCTTTTGTTGTTGTTCTGTATATAAGTAGTGCTTGGTTTTGTATGTAGTTAGTAGATTTGTGAGATTCAGAGATTTGGAGTTTTGGAGATTGTGAAGATTTGTTATTACTCTTCTGCTGCAAGTTAATACTGCTCGGGTCCGTTACATTTGGTGACAGCGGTGGGATCCACTGCCCGCCAGTCGGCGGCAGGGCCCACAAGGATCCACTGCCCGCCAGTCGGCAGCAGGGCCCACAGGGATCCACTGCCCGCCAGTCAACGGCAGGGACCACATGCAGTGTGCAGCAGGAACATCGAGAGAGCGAGGAGAGAGGCCCGCGAGAGCAACGACAGCGGTCCAGAGTTGCTGATTGAGCGACAGCCACTGAGAGGGAGAGGAATCGGCCATGACATTACTAGAGATCGGGAGCGTAGGCTGCCAAAAGAGCGAAGGTCGCTTGAGGTGCGAAAGTTGCCACAAGAGAGCGTTAGTGAGGAGTGCTGAGTGGACGGAATGGCTGCCAAGAGGAGCGAGGATCGCTGAGGCAAGAGTAGGAGTGGTGAAGAGAGGTCCGTACGTTGTCAGAGTTGCTGGCAAGACGACGCAGAGAGGCATGTGTTGCCGTGCGTCAACGGAGGGGGCGTGTGTCGCCTGGCACCAGAAATACTGCTGAGAAGCAGAGGGCGTGTGTCGCCGTGTACGTCGTGTGTCGCCTGGCACCCAGAAGACCGCCGAGAAGCGGAGGGTGTGTGTCGCCGTGTGCCGTGCTGGATTCGGAAAAGGGCGTGTGTCGCCTTGTGTGCGTGCGTGTGCACAATTGGAAGTTGCTCTATAGGAAGCTCGAGAGGAGCTCGAGGCTGCAAGAAGATTAGAGAGAAGACTGCACCCATCACACAGCAAACCCAGTTTTGCTGTAGGAGAAGGGGGGTGGAGTGTGGAGGACCAGAACTGTTAAATAGTGTTAATTAATGTTTGTGCAACATTGGAGGGAGCCCCTTGGTGCGCAGGGCGAATTCGTTTGTGTATTGTCCTTACCTTTGTTGCTGTTCTGTATGGTCTTTTGTTGTTGTTCTGTATATAAGTAGCTAGTGCTTGGTTTTGTATGTAGTTAGATTTGTGAGATTCAGAGATTTGGAGTTTTGGATATTGTGAAGATTTGTTATTACTCTTCTGCTGCAAGTTAATACCGCTCAGGTCCGTTACAATTACTGGTAAACACGTCTACGGGTGGTTTAACTAGAACGTATTCATTCTCTGCTGCAAGTGTAAGTCAAGTTTACCACTCAGGTCCTTTACAGTGAGGCTTTGCCAGAGTGAGTTTGAGTCCTGGCAGAAGTTGTTACAGCCTATAGCCATCTGTCCTGCAGTGTGTTAGATCAGTTTACAGCGTATCTATGACGCCAGTGTCACGCCATGGGTTTGGTTCATCTGTTGACCGTCGCGTTTTGTTATAATATGTTGCTGCTTACTCTGCTGTTGGATGGAGGAGATCAATAGTGACTCACGACACGAGCGCTACTGCAGGTAACCTCAGAACGAAGGCAGCATAAACCCTTTTATTTGTACCCTTTGAACGGCCATCAAATTATGGCAGACTCTGCGTTGCCCAAACAGCTGCCCACAGCAACGCTCAACACACTACATGTAGTATGCCTCTACTCTGGTTATCAAGTTAGAGAGTACTTACCAACGACCTGGAGCGGCATAAAGCCATTTGACTTCGCTGCCCGAGAAACAGAAGTTAGCGCTATTATAAAATGTTGCCGATTGGGTTAATTAATAGGTTTTAATAGTTTAACTAAGTTCCGTTTCGGTGTTTTCCAGTTGCCTGGCAAAAACTGATTTTTTCCACTTCAAATTTTGCTGTTATTTCTACTGACTAGATTTTACTGTTAGTACTAGTACAGTGGAACCTGTCTAACGAGGTCACCTGGGGGCCAAAATTAATATATTTGGCCTCATTAGAGAGTTGGCTGCAATACAGAAAACCTCTCTGAAGCGGTCATGTGAAGTTTTAGTGTGATTGACCTCATTACAAAGGTTCTTGCGACACTGAACAACTTTGATTCAAGTAAGTTCCATGAAAAAGACAACTAAGGACTTTAAGTATTGTAAAATACTTGATTGTTTCATTTTTGTATGTTCAGTTTGGCACTTTCTATAATGTTAAACGCACGCGCGCACGTACGCAACACACGCGCGTGCATACGCAGCGTGCTTGGGGTGGAGCAACGTGACCGCATTACGCAGGTGACTGCTATAGAAGAACAGTAAAGTATGGAGACTATGGGCTCAAATTTCGGGACTTTCCCAAGCTGACCGCAAAGTGGAGGTGACTGCCTTATTAAGGTGGCCGCTAAGGCAGGTTTCACCATAGTATTATTATTGATGTGGAGCGAGCTACTTTCGAATAGCTTCGAGAAATTACCAGAAAAGCTCTAAATTGCTGCTCTGCACTGTACTCTCAGGCTCACCCCTTAATGTTCCTCATTTCCGCTAGTAGGTAGTACAAGATTAAAGGCTGGTTGCTGTTGGACAGCCCGGGATATCGATATCCCAGGGACATCTGGGACCTGGGATTCTGGGCAATGTCCTAGGTGGGACAGGATAGGACATCCCACGATATCCCAGGATATGAAGGGACATCTGGGACCTGGGACTCTGGGCAATGTCCTAGGTGGGACAGGATAGGACATCCCGGGATATTCCAGGATGTGAAGGGACATTTGGGACCTGGGACTATGGATTTGTATATGCAGGACAGCTTGAGATAGTCCGTGGCAATCCTAGACATGTATCGACAATCTCAAGCCCTGTTTGTGTTATTTCTGCAGGTACTTGGATACTTCATTAAATACAGTGCAGAAGATGCAAGACCTCCGTTGGCTTTTGTTCTCTCGGAGAAATCAGCGAAGCTGCTCCTATTTCCGTTTGTAAAACGTGATGACCCAGCAGAGACAGTTGTGGAATGTGTTCTCCTCCCAGATATTCGCTTATGGACTTGTGGCGGTCTCCATTTCAATGATCAATTTTTAGTGCTGCTACTTCTTTTTTGCGGTTGCCGTGAAGCCCCTATGGATGGATATCCATTTCCTGGTCCTGCTACCCCAAAAAGGAACCTGAAAAAACATATACTCACTGTATCGGAACAGCAGTTACTGACGTTGAATAAATTGCAGTCGAAGTTGAGGGCAAGAGAAAAAGAAGTGCAGGAATTGATGGATAAATTGGCTGCAAAAGAGCTGGAGCAGCAAGGGCGAGAGGTACTTTATTGTAACACTAGGTGTCGTAACCCCAACTGAAAACATGAGTACTTGTACCAAGTGCATGGGCATTTGAAAGGCACCGCCAGGGTACATCCATGTACCTAAGGGTACATGGGAACTCTGGTTTTCTGTGAAAAACTTCCTTGACACTAATTGACACTATGGTACAAGTCAGCTGTACCATGGCTTCGCTAGGGTGTATGAGATTTGTACCCTTCCTGCAGTTTTATGTATTCCCTCAGGCTGTGCCCTTGGGAATACATAAAACTGCACTCCAGGTACAAATCCCATACCATAGTACAACTATTATACTTACACAGTGAGTCGAGGACCTTCAGTATAACAGTTACTGATAACTGCGAAATCAACTGTCTCTCTATATCTATACGTAGAAACAAAGAAGAATAGGTCACTAAAGGAACTACCACCCAATGTTGAACAATGGGTACTCGGGTTGAAATTTCACTATAATAATGTTTTGTTGTGTTGCAGTAGATGTGAGTGAATGTATGACATTCAGTTGTTTTGTTGTACTTGTGTTGCAGTGGACATGACGAATATAATTATGACATCGCCAAACCCCTATTATAGTGTGTTTGTGGTAGGACATTTTTAGAACGAGTAGAATGGAACAGAATAGTGTCAACGCATGTGTGTGCGTTCACATGATTGGAATTAGTCTGCATACATGGGAACGAGACTACTGAGTGCACTTGCAATGTCAGAGTGGATTAGAGTGCACTACATGTATCATAGACTCGGTAGAGTCTATATGTAGGGATACGACGTACACGCAATACATGCCAATACAAAAAAATCTCTCCAAATCTCAGAAACGGTACACTTATAAGCCTTTATAACTACATACCGTTCATCTTCGAGTGTTTTCATGACCAACAAGACTCCTCGCATCGCGAAAAACCGTCGAGAAAGTACCACACCAGGCACTCGCAAAACGGGCAAATTGTTTTTCTTTCTTTCTTCTTTCTTTCTTTCTTCTTTCTTTCTTTCTTCAGACAACTTAGCTCAACGTTGCCTCAATCTGTCACAATGGTTTTCGCACGAAACAGCAGCATTTTCAACCGAGCAGTGCAACGTCCCATCGCTTTTTCGCTACCTCCAAGTCTTCACCAGGTGGCTGCAACTGCCCACTCAATAACTATGGCTTCGTTTGTCACGCCATTTTCACGTTTGTACGCATGCGCACGTAAACGATCACTTAGCAACGATACGTAATTATTACTCAAGATCGCTGAATTAGAAACAGTGGGGAGTTGTCAAACAAGGCACTATATAAGACTGAGGTTAGTCCCTGTACGCATGATTTAGCTAAGCTTATATTGCTACCTATACTGTATTCTGTGAGCAGGGTGAATGCCTATCTCAACTCTCAACACCCATATGAATGTCCCTATACTATAAACTGCCTATGCCATGGTCTTCAGACAGGGAGAACTCAGGGGCTTTGTCATCCATCTAGGGAACAGTTGACTTGAGATGCCCGGGCCTGATTCTTCAGCCAATGCTGGAAGTGTAATACCTGAGTAATATTGTCCACATACCAAGGCAAGGACACCTACTGCCCAGGTGCCTGTGAGGTCACTGACTTCTGCAGCAAACTTCAGCTCAAACATGCGCCTGCTGCCCCCCAAAAATGACATAAACAAGTAATAAAAAACATTAAAAATGTATCAGGATGTAGGGA